>NDXB01010426.1:0-49758 GCA_002631895.1 Agapornis roseicollis
AAAAAAAAAAAAACCAAAAACAAAGCAGCCAAACAAACAAAAAAACCCCAAAAAATCAAACCAACAAACAAAAAAACCAACAAAACCAACCCTGTTCAACAAATGGACTTTTGGAATGTGAACAGACCTCATTAAAATTTCCTGTTCTTTATTTTCTCTTAAGATGATTTTGCTTAAACCAATGCTATTCCAGTATCTGAAGGGAGCCTATAGGGATGCTGGGGAGGGACTCTTCATTAGGGACTGTAGTGACAGGACAAGGGGTACCGGGTTCAAACTTAAACAGGGGAGGTTTAGATTGGATATAAGGAAGGAATTCTTTCCTGTTAGGGTGGTGAGATGCTGGAATGGGTTGGCCAGGGAGGTTGTCAGTGTTCCATCCCAGGCAGTGTTCAAGGCCAGGTTGGATGAAGCCTTGGGTGGCATGGTTTAGTGTGAGGTGTCCCTGTTTATGGCAGGGGGGTTGGAACTAGATGATCCTAAGGTCTTTTCCAACCCTAACTATTCTATGATTCTAAATAACCTTCTGTCAGCCAGATAGCTAACTAGATGGGTAAGTCGAAAGATCATCTTCTGATGTTCACTCCAACACAGAAATGTTCATCAAGGAAACACAGAAGAATGAAGAAAAACTCAAGCAAAAAGTTATGTTCTGGTGATTTTTAAAGCTTTTGCAGAGCTAGTAAATTCGGAGATGGCAGTCAAAAGACAGTAGAAGATGTAATAAGAGTTAAAATAAAATGCAATTTAAAAAATGAAAGATTAATCCTTCTTAAGTGACTGAAAAACTTCTTTTCAAGTGCTGGCTTACTCCAGCTTACCCTGCTGTAGCAAACACACGCATTCCTAGGCCAGGCAGTGCCCAGTTGCTCAATCGGTATAGCAGAAGACAGCCTGTGAGACACTTGTCCTACATTGTCCATCAACCTCCTTGCCTTCTTCCCTACCACCCTTGAGTGGTTTCTTCTTGCCTTATTTTGGCTTGGTCTGGGTTATCAGTGGAGGCGTGCAAAGGGGCAGCAGCCGCAGGGCTTGCTGAAGGTCTCTGGGGACAGCCAGGCTGGGCTCCACCTAAAACTGGTCAGCTCTGAGGCTGCAGAATGAACGTCTGCACACTAGGAACGTGCTTGATGCTAATGGTTCTTGACCTGAATCTCTTCAGCAGATTTGTGTTTATCTTAAACTGGTCTGGCAGAGATTGCCAAGAAAGGCATGTGGGATACTGATACTGCTCAGTGGAAGCGCTGTTTTCTTCAGCAGTTGTATGATGTCATTTGGGAGCAGTTTCTTTCTGTGGACATTTCCATGTGGCCAGTTTCAGAGAGACCTTCATCATGCTCTGCCCAAGGTTTGGCCAATCAGCCCTTACAGATGCAACACTGTCCCATCACCTCGCTGCCTCCCTCTTTCCTTGAGCTATCGATCAGGTTTGTTTAGCCCCAAACTGCATATCAAATTATTATCTTACAACCCTCCCATCACATCAGTCTGCATTTTCTGGCTTTTGTTTTTTAATCCATGTGTGTATGTGTGCATGAGGAAGAGGGAAACGTAACGGTATTGTGGAGATGCCTACGAAAACAAAGTCATTGGAAAAACTGGTACATGATTCTCTCCCCCTATAGCATCAGGATATGAACTCCTCTTGGTGTAAACCCACCTGAATGATTGAACTGAGAATGAAGGGCTGAGTGTATGAAACTGAGGACAGAAGGAGGCAGCAGGAACCAGGTGATGTGCAGTAATGCCTAAACTGATACTGCTGCCAAAGAGCTAAGCTCAGGAAATCACAGCGCTCTGCTATGTGGGTCCTCATTGAAATCACTACTGATTTAACACAGAGTGATAAGAAGGGAGTATTATCTCCCTTTGAGCTTGACTGCAGTGTAAAGGTAAGGTCACATGAATTATTTTCAATTGAAATAGCTCTCCAGCAATACAGAGGGAACATACTGTTGATCTTCGAGAAGTGAAAATTAGAGGTTTTCCTTGAAACTTCTGCTGAGATATAGAAAGACTGAAACTATTGGAATGAAAGTGCATGGCAAGACTTCCACCAGCTTCTGTGAAAGAGGAGCCAGGCCATGTGTGCACAGCAGTCTAATTGCATTTCTGCATTGTTTATGTCAGTGTATTAATAAGGGATTGAATGGCAGAATCATTAGGATGTGCTTGGATAGATTATCAGGGGGAACCGGATTTGGAACATCAGTGAGGTATGTAAAATGAACAAGTAAAGAACAAATGTTAATTGTACTTAATTAGAAATGTACTGAACCACCCAAATTTAATTGTTGGATGTCTGCAAACATTAATGCCTATTAGTTTGTCCACAGCAACTGTTTTTGTTCCCCATGCCATCTTCCATTTTCAGGAAGAGGAGGTCTGAGTCCTTAGAGCTGGTAAAAGTAGGCCAGATGCCATTAATAAACAGGTAGTTCAAAAATGCTTTTGTTTAATTTGACATGTGCCAGATCCTCAGCTCTAAATTCACACTGGCTGAGGATCTGGCTGGTGGCCTTCATGCTTTCTGGTACATGCCTTCCATGCTCCAATCTTGCAATGTAAAGATACTTAAAATGGGTACATCAAAAAAATACACTAACTACTCCCTAATTTTGCTATGGTTGGGGAAATAGATTAGCATAAGTACAAATCAGCCCTGGTGTTTTTCACATGTCTTTCAAAATATGCAGAGGAGCAGACATGAATGTACATTACAGCAGTGTGGACCTGCAGAGAATGTGAAGCCAAAAGAAAGGAGTGAAATACCATCTGATCTGCAATGTGCTGAGATGTCTCATTCTGCATTTCCACCTTCTATCCTCTGAAAACAGCTAGTAGGGCTGTGTCCTGGTCCTCAGTCAGTATTTCAGAGTTTTATGTTATATGTGTTTTATTATTTTACTAACAAAATGCCATATGAATCAGATGTGGCATATATGTATGGATGAATAAGTCTGACAAACACATGTTATACACTGCGTGCAGTTTGCCCGGTGTGTCCTCAGGATGATGCACTGATGAATTTATTCTGCAAGCTGTTAGTGATTTGATTATTATTTTATCTCACTCCCCTATTTTTTTCTCTTCCTTCCCACTTCCTGGCCCTCTTTTTTTTTTTTTTTTTTTTTTTTTTTTTTTTCTTTTTTTTTTTTTTTTTTTTTTTTTTTTTTTTTTCCCCTCTTGTTGCCTTCACAGTGTGGTCTCCTGGCTTTATCCGGACCTTTACTCCGGACAGCCCAACCCCCAGTCTCATAGAACATATAAGGGACATGTAGACACTGGAATGTTTTTGCTTGATCTTTTACTCCCTGTGGCCCAGCCCATAAAAAATAAAACATGTGACAGGCTGTACGTGGGGACTGCACGTCGTGAGAGAGGCCCTGCACGCTGGCAGTGTCCGAGCCAGTGGGACGTCCCAGCCTGCAGCCAGAAACCTCTCGGCCAAAGGAAGGCACCAGGTCAAACTCTGTGTGTGCTTAGGAGTGATTATGAATGGAGAACTATTACTGGATCGAGTACACCTTTTACAAAAATATACAAACTTTAGTTAGCATCCTTTTCCCTTTTAAGTGTACGCCTTTCAAAAAGCCTTTGCAGAAGGCTTTGAACAGACACGGCGTATGGGGTAAGATCACGCACAGAAAAATATATTCAGTTAAAAAATAGAAAACAGAGGCTAAGAGTGAACAGCCAGTTCTTGCAGCAAGGAGAGGCGACTAGTGAAGCTTGTCAGGAGCTGGTACTGGGGTCTGTACTTGTCAACATGTTCAGAAATAACCTGTTAAAGGTGGTAAGGATGTGACAGAGTTTGCTGATGATACAAAGTTATTCAGATTTGTAAGAATGAGGGCTGATTGTGAGGAAATGCAGAACTATGTGAATCTGGGTATTTGAGTGATAAAGTGGCAGATGAAATTCACAGAAGATAAATGTGCATGATGCGCATAGGAAAAAACAATCCCGCTTTCACATGTAAAACTGAAGTGTAAAAAGGCTGTTAGCTGATCATTGCTACCGCAAAGAGGGATCTGAGTGTTGTAATACATGGGTTTGTGAAAGCGATCACAGTCATGAGCAGCTCTAAAAGCAAATTGTTAGGAATTCCTAGGAAAGACATAAAGAACAAAATAAGAGAACACAATGATAACTCCACATAAACCCATAAATTACCAACATCTTTTATACTATGAACATTTCTGATCCTTTCATCTCAAAGGACGCAGCCAAACCAGGAGGCACACCAAGAGGGGCAACAAAAAGGATCAAAGGAATTTCAAGGAATGAGAGGAATGTGTGAGGGATGAGTGAGGAGGGAGGTCAAGGCTCTGAGACCCAAAAGAGAGGTGACTTGGGGGCTACATGGTAGAGCTCTACAGACTTGTGAAGGGGACACATGTCTGAGGTTCAGTTGTGTATGTCTTTTCCAGTTCAAGATGTAGGGCCTATTAAATAAAGCTAGGAGAACGCACTTTGGAACATAAGAAGGAGGTGGCTCTTCATGCAGTGGATAGCAGATCTGTGAAACTCCTTGCCAGAGGACTTTGGGGGTTTGGAAAGTCTGCACAAAGCCTTGGAATTCCACTGAAGTGTAGAAATGGCCCCCATAGCGGGAAGTTCCTGAGCACATAATAATTGGTGACTGGGGGAGTATTAGGAGGAAGTATCTGAAGTTAGTCCTGCTCTTACTCATCCCCAACCATCTGCTTATGGTCATTGTTGAGACAGGATATGGGGTAGATGGATCCTTGGTCTTATATCCACATCTGTCAGTATTTTCTCTTCCTGTTTTCCCTCTAATCAATTCCCCTCTCTCCTTAAAAATGTTTCCCTCCATTCTTTTTCATCCTTTCCTTGTTTTCTGCCAGCACTTCCAGTCCCTCACTCCAGTCAGCCCAGAGCTGCTCTCAGACCAATACTTGCAGTGAAGCTGAAAACAAGTAATTTTGAAAAATACAACCTCTATGCAGCAATAGCTCTTTCATCTCCTCTGCTGGTCACTGGAAAATGGAAAGGGTGCTACTTGTGCTTCCTGCTTGTCAACAAGACAGGGAGCATTAAGGATTGTGTAAACAGATTAGTAAAGAGCTACTCCTTTTTAGATACAAAAGGCAAAAGGGTCCAGTCAGGAAAGCAAGGGAAAGGAAGGAAATTTTGGTGTTATGAGAAAGATGTTGGGGATATCTGGATCTTAGAAGTTGAGGTGAGGTTATGTCTAGAAGCCATGTAAGCTGTTAGAAGTGAATTGTGAGTGGAAAATAACTTATGCCAGAAGGGTCTGAACAATATCTTGGACTTCTTATGTAGGGAACTTTGGTTGGAAATAAGTGGAGTGCAAGAATGGACATTATATAGAGAGTCTTCATGGTCTTTCTATTTAGGTTTCTTCCTACTCAACCAAATCAGAAAACACATCTTTTCAGTGCTATGGACTATTAAAACCAAACACTTTTTTCTCCTGAAAGAAATACTAGGTGCTTGTGGAAATCTCATGCTCTGAGTGGTAATTCTGTAGTTCCAGCCAACATCCAGCTCCTCTATGGAGGACATGGCTGTCATTTTCACACAGAGAAAGTGGAGGCTGAGTCACAGTGACTGCATGGGGGAGGAGAGTGATGGCAGTCTAGCAAAGGAGGGAAAGGAAGTGGAAAAGAAGGGAGCAAGGAAGGATTGGCTAAAGTATGATGGTATTCTGCATCCATGAAGAGTAGTAAGCAGTGTGAAGCTGGAAATTGAAGGTCAAGAAGCAAATATAGTTATCTGATAAGAAACTCAAGTTTCAAAAATGTCAAGTCACCTCAGGATGTGCAAACACCTTAAAAATTGCTTTCAAATGCTCTTATGTTCCCTAATGGCCACAGCTATCAAGTACCGGCAAAGACCTTGGAAGCAAAATGTGTGTTTTGGTGACCATCAGCCTCAGGCATTTGCATTTTGTTGTAAATAGCTGGTGTGCAGATGTAGAAGTGTTTTTTTTTCCCTGTAGAAATGTGAGTGTGGGATGCCAAAGGGTTCAAAGGTGGTTAGGTAAAACTGCTGTTGATCGTACTGCTTCTTTTGAGATACTTCAGATAAATCAACTTCCTGTAGTAGCATACTGGAATAGTTTGGGGCAAGCCATAATGTTTGGAAAGGATGAGTGTGTAGGGGAAACAATACCCATTTATCTGGTTACATGTAGATAACAGAAAGATAGGCAATATGCATCTGTCAAACATTTTCTTTTCCCATAAAGCCAATGCAATATGCAGCAAAGCTATGAATGCCATATACCCTACTGTTTTCGAAGATGCTCACCAGGAGGATGAAGCATTCAGAACATTAGGGATTTCCTCCAGAGAATGAGGTTTCCCTCTAAGTATCCCTCTCAATGGGGACACAGAGCATCCTACAAAACAGAAGACAACCCAATCCTCATTCCGGCAAGTGAGCAGTGTGCCAGGACCCCAACCTAACCTAATGCCAGGAGGCCACTGAGAAATCCTCCAGCTACCCTGAAGCTCATCAGTGAGTAACTTCTCAACATGGCTCATAGTATCGTCGGTCATAAGTTGATCCTGCACTGAGGACAAGGGCTAAGGAGTGGCGATGGAAAGTTGCTGCTCTCCTGAGGGTATCTGAAGTGAGATGGGCAGGTGACATCTCATCTCCTCTTGGTGGGCAAGTGTTGACACTGCAGTAGGGACCAGTGCCAGTGAGTGCAGAGAGGCAAATGAGACGTGCAAAGGAGGAATCTGCACTGCTTTCACTAGGATTTCTTATTTAGCATTCCTTTCTAAGCTCCTAAATAAATATAAATAAACGAACTACAATATACAAAGTAAAATGCATCCAGCTCCTACTATTTGTAGATTTCCTCCTAGTCCTACTAACCTGTGTATCAGTGAAGGTGTTTGGCATAAAATCCCAGCTGGCTGCAGCTTTTCCACTGCATGCAGTAGGCCCAGCACTGATTATTTTTGATCTGTAGCAGGAGCTTGGACCGTAGCTCCTTAGAATCATCGAATCACATTCACAGCCATGGAGCACACTGGCGGAGGGCCAGCACACGTTCTCCCTCTCCAACCCCATAAAGCACGTTTCACAACCTGTACATGTCCCTGCTACTATTTTCCCTCTCTGTTTCCTGCCTCAAATCAACTCAATATACCCCAGGACACGTGGCTAAACAAGACCCTTGCTATCAGTTGCAGGTTGCTGGATGCCAAGGCGTGGAGCAGGCAAAGCCCATGTCATTCTGATTCTTTTGATAACTTCCAAGTGGAAAACAGTTCCTATATATTCTTTATAATTCCAGGAATTTCCAGAGTTCCTGTCTTAAAGTTAGTGTCGTCACCATTGCCTCTTGAAAGATGTGAGTCAGCCCAACTTGAGTTTATAATAACATTGCCCTGATGCTGCTAGGAATTGATTGGTGCCCTAAAAAAAGGGTAGATGCTGAGAAAACTATTGTGCCTGCCATTAATTATGCTCAAAAATGGTCACCATCAGTGACAGGATGACTTCCTTTTGCTCCTAGTACTGCTGTAATTGCCAAATACTACCTCAGTAAGCAACAGTGTGATTGAGGTTGCCAGTGGCTTTGCCAAGAGGAATGCTTAGAGAATTGAGTGGGATGTTACATGAGGGAAGGATTACAATGGCCTCTGGCATTGCATAAGAGGGCTTGGGAGCGAGGATCTGGGAAGATGAGGAAACAGAAGATGAGTATTTTTCCAACTGATACAGGGATCAAGGGTCTTCCATTCGTATTTGTCACTGTACTACTTAAACTGCAGAATGTCTCCAGGATGGGGAAGAAGATGGATAAGCTGGGTCTAGGGCTTTCACTTATGCCTGTCTGTCACACAGAGGGTCAAATACATCCTGTGAATAATTAGACAAATCCCTTACCTCAGCTAGTATGCTTCACTGTAAATCACTGGGGTGACAACAAAATAGCTTTTCTTCTGAGACCAGTAGTTTCATAAGGCAAGACTTTAGCTTGGAGCTGGCCTGTAGTTTGATTTCAGTGAAATATATCAACATGACATGAAGTACACTCTTACCCTGGAAACTTTTCCCCATCTATAGTTATAAATACACCACACTATTGTGCTTGGCATGCTGTATGCTAATAGAGGTGAGGGCTCTGAAACTCATTAGGAAAGGGAGCAGGCTGCGGAGCAGAGTGAGGACAGTGTGAAGCTAAGGTTGATAACCACAGCCTTGTCCAGAATAGGCCATGGGAGTTTTCTTATCTCACTTTGGCAGGAGGTGCTGCTAGCTTCCTGTGCGAAATCAGGAGCATATGCTGCTTTCCTCTTGTTGTTTGGCTTCCTCCGCTACACAAGACGGTTCCCAGCACTGTGATTATCTTTGCATCTTCAAACATGGCACACTCTGCTTCCTCAAGGGCTTGATGTATTCTTGAGAAGCAGGCTGGCTCCCCTCCCCCAGGCCACTTCTTTAGGGCCCCTGCCGGTGCCAGCTCCTCACATCACAGACCTCTTATAAAGCTGAACTTATTCTGGTTGCATAAACCACTGCCCGGCCTTCCAAAGAAGTGTAAATTCCCAAAGCTAAGGGTGGTGAGCGGGTCTGCTGGTGGAGCTCTCCCTGCACTGCAGGCAGCAGGGCAGGGCAGGCAGTGCATGCTGCCAGCTTGCCCCAGCACCCGCAGAGCTGCCCTCACCCCTGCTTCCGCCCTGGAAACCCACAGGAGAATTAACAGCTTCTGTTTTTACAAAGAAATAGCCTATTTCTCAGGCTCTGGACACAAAGGACGAAGCTTGCCTGTGCATGCGGGTGTGCGTGTGCGTGCACACAGGGAAACGCGCATGCGACCACGCATGCAGGCACATGGAAAAACTACTTGAGGGGGAGAAACATGGTTATTCTGCTTCTTGTGGTGCTCCACTAAGACAGCAGAGCCTGATCACTTTGCTCTGCAGTTGCATAAGGCTTGGAAGCATACATTTCTACATCCCCCTGCCCCTGTCCATTATCATCTATTATATAGGGTCTATACACTTACACAGCTACACAGTTACACTCACAAAGTGAATGGATCTGCAGGGAAACATGTAAGTAGTGCTTAGAAATGTGCTGGCAGATATCAGCTTGTTTATCAATCTCTGTGCACACTGTGTGCTTTTTCATTAACCTGGCAGTAACCCTGCTGTAAGCTTTCCTGAAGATGCAAAGTAATGAGGCTCATCCCACAACAAAACATTTCAGGAATTCACATGCTCTGGACATACCTGGATTAAGGTTCAGTTATTCAGTGGGATTTCCCTGCAAACACAGGCAGTTCTTGCTACAAATAGGGTCCTGAGTAGATAGTTGGAGTAACTTGCAACTTCTTTACAAAGCAGAAAAATACACAGCTGATGTTATCTAAGGACACACGCAATGAATGAAATATCAATTGGATTAACGGGAAGATGATTGTGTATTTTGGTCCCAGCCAGAGTAATTTTTTATATTTTCATTTTTCTCTCTCTCCAAGTATCTGTAATTAACACAAACATTTGGCTTGATGACTGCTTCTCAGTTCAGGAGAGCCTTTTCTTTTTCTGTTACAAAATGCCTGTTGTTAGAAGCTGAGGTCAGGTTAGGAGATAGAACTCTTAATTAGTCCCATTTGTTCCCTCCCTGACTCTACCTGATGCTGCTGTCTTAAGCAGTGGCTTCAGGTGGCACCACTGGCAGCTCAGGGTGATTGAGTACTAGCCTAACAACCATCTCAGGAGACTGGAGGTGGCTTGTATGCTTGTCCTCAGCTCTCTTAATGTGTTTGAGGTTAAAGAGAGAGCATTTGGCATCTGAGGAGAGAAAGCATCTGGTTCTGCATCTAAAGGGATGAGTCTGAGTCTTGTCCTAGAGTTTGCCTAGCAGTCGTGCTGCAACTGATTTGCAAACGTTTGCTGATCCAGCAGGCTGTGGAGTCAAAGTGGCACATACGACTGTGCTCACATCTCCCACTGTTTACTGTAGGCTGTTGGATAATGTACTCTCAGCTTGATTGTGGCTCCTTTTTCATTAAAACCATGGACAACAGCTATTTGATTTTCTACTGTAATTTCACTAGCATCATAATTGGCAGCTTGGAGATAGTATAGTATGTGAAATCAGTAGGGTTCACATATGGGCCTCCAAGGCTAATATTTCACTAGAGTTTTACATTTGTTTTTCTTGTTATCATACGTTATTGTAATTATGTTGGTGGTTTGTGTTATGGTATTAATGAGTAATCAGCATCTCATTGTGCTAACCATCAACAAAGACATAACACTGTCCTTACCCCTAAGACATTGCAACCTAAATATATACAGTTTTGTTCAAGGAATTATGAGGACAAGTATAATAAAAACTGAGCCTGGAGGCTCCAGAGCTGCAAGAAGGGAGATTGCCTGTCAGAGATGCACAAGCTATTTCTGAATATACATTATTGAGAAAATCTCTGTCCTTTCTGTCCTGTACCAAAATATGTGTCTCTGTAAGGTATTTTGTAGTAAAGAGAAAATTTTTCATCATTGTAACAAAGAAACATAAATTCATTCTGTGGGGAAAGGGAAAAAAAAATAAAAACTCTTTTTTTGTATGGGTGAAATGAGATTTGGGGTCTCTGTCTTCCTGTACAGAGGTTGCCCAAATATCCAGTGACAGGGATGTGCCTTTGATACTGCCTCTGTGTCTGTATGGGCATCATGAAATGAGTTCTGATATCTACTATGGCATGGATATGTTATCAGCTTACCAACATTATCATGTCTTCTGCATTCTAGTCTTGCTACAGAACCAGACTTCTTAAAGCATTAAATGTGCAAAGTAAATAGCATCTACCTTTCTGAATAATTTTTAACCGCTTTCTTTTCCAGTCTTAATGCATCAACTGTCTTAATGCAGCTGTCTGTCATCTACCATGGCCTCAAAAATCATATCTGGCTTTTAAACCAAGGGGCTGGAAGAAATGGTTGGGCAGATAGGACTTTCCTGCCATGCTATTGCTCCCTATCCTCTTTCTGTGCCTGAATGACAATGACTTGCTCCTGGTTTTTGGCTTTTTCAGCTCACTGAGCCTCACAATGAACATTAAGAAATTTAGGCAGACAATCATATATCTGATCACTGCCCAAGTTAGTTTACATATCATGATTTCTTTAAGCTGTAATGTCTGCTAAGACACTGGCCAGTGTGATGCAAAGTTACACAATTAAAACCAAGCATGTAAAATTATTGTACCATTGATATTATAAACAACACAAACTTTAAGCAAATTGCACAGTTAGCTGAAGGGAAATTAACCTCATTCTTTGGTTGGAATTGCATCACATGCTGTTATCCAGTCACTGGGCTTTAAAGGTCGTTTCTCCAAACAACTGATATACTTGTCAGAACTATTTGATTACAGATACTAGTCGTTATCTTTCAAATCCATGGAAGATCAAAGGACCATGTCATATTTGAAAGAGCCTGACCCTGCTGAAGGGTTAAGCTCTACTGATGAAGCTGGAATTGAACAAGCAGCAACTAAATTTTGGATGAAAAGCAAAACTAGATATCCTCAAACAGGAATAGGGACAGACAGCATTTAAGAAGCATTCCAATGTGTTTATTTCCATGTGTGTACCACATTAGGCTTTGAGAAACAAATTAGCTCTACCATGACCACACCTGAATGTTCTGATTACAAGCCAATTTGTTGCATAAGGCAAAACCATTTTTTCCCCCCTGAGATTTGCATTCATTAACGTGGCGTTGATTTCTCCCCTCCCCAGGTTAAATGAACATTTAAATCTCTTTGACAATTATGTACAGTTTTGTTTAACTTTGTTTTCCTAATTTGAGGATTCTAGTTATTTATACTATGCCTTGTAATCACTGACCCTCAGTATGGATATTTTGACATTTTTATAAACTAAACTAAAGAACACACATAGAAATGAGAACTTGCATCGTTTTTCATGATAACAAAAACAACCTGCACATAGTGAAACAGCATCCACCATAGAATGGCTCTCAAAACAAATATCACTTGTCTTGAATTTAGGGCTGAAAATAGCATGAATTCATGTTTGAAGCCATGCTTCAACCATGACAATAGCTCTGGAGCACTGGGATGTTGGTGTCTCACAGTCCTGTAATTACACTCCAACTGTAAATTCTGACCTCCCAGTCCACAGTCAGTTAAATGGCGAGAGGTAATATTCAAGGAGGAGCTGTGGAAGTGAATACAATTGTCAGGCTACAAACCACAGGATTTAATGAGAAGTATACTTTCCTGGTCAACACCACACCTGCAGTTTCCCTCACTGATCACTGTTTCCAGAAGAATTGTTTTGTCTTATATGTTGAACATTTCTCTCGATCACCGAATCAATAAAATTTCCATTTTTGTTATCTTCAGGCATGGCTTTTGCTCTTATACTGAAGGATCTTTCATCCTGAAAACTGGCAGCAATATAGGAAACAGGATCCAGAGCATCACTGAGAGGACAGCTGTAATAGAGGGCAAAAATAAGGTATGATTCTTAGGAGCAGATAACCTTTCTGTGTGACAGCATGTGTTGAAAAAACACTGCAAAACGCTATTGAGGTAATACTGAAGAAGCCAGTGGTTTTATATCATTTATATTTGAAGAGTTACATATATGCAAATAACTTTCATACTTGGTATTTATCTGCTGAGATGTCCTTATTCCTGCAAGCTGTCATAGTAGGGTAAGAGACATTCCAAGAGAGTGTATCAATCAGTGGGATTGACCATGTCTGCTTTCTTAGAGTTGGTCTGTAGTATCTTGGGGCACCTCAGAAGCACAGGGGCATGGTTCCAGGCCATCTTTGCTTCATTTGTGACATTGCACAATTTCCTGTTGTTTTTCCTATGAGAATTAAACAACTTACTCTCATTAGAGAGTTTATTCACAGATGTGGTCCTAGATTATTAGATGACCAGGTCTTTTCTTGCAATAAAAAATTTAAAGGGCCAAATGAATCAAATTAGAGAAACAAAGTTTAAAAGACATCTCAGTCAGCGAGAGCAAGGTGAGGTTCATTCCAGTGTTATTAACCATCTAAACGTTAACTGTCTAGTACAAGTCAAGTGTTCCTTTATGGGACATGGGGAGATGAAGGCATTTCTGAAGGATGATCCATTGGTGTCTAACGTGGGAGAGATTAACTTGCCAAGGGCTGTGGAGGATTTTACTAAAGGATCAACTGCACTTATCTGAGTGAGACATAAGACTGATTTGTTGTGGTTGTAAGTTACATAGGAGCTCAGGTGAAGATGCACAATGCCATGCCACTGCCACAACAACTTTTTTTCACAGGCTGTTGCATTATTTAGAAGGTACCACAGCTGGCCATCTCTACATGCTTAAAGATGCAGACAAAGATGGGAGCAATCAGCTTCCTAGAGGAGACTATCATAGGAAAGCACATGAAAAGTGAAACATAAAGAGGGATTTGAAGGAGAAAAGGGAAATAATTTCAGGCACAGGAAGATGCTTTCTATTCCAAAGGGGGAATGATGAGCTAAAGATTATAAGAACCAGTTATTTTCAAGAATGCATCTAGCCATGCTATGGACAAAGTCCTACCTGCTCACAGGGTGCAGGAGCTCTCTAACAACAGATCTCATTCTCCTTGTGTGCCATGTATTTTGGAGACAGCAGAAGAGCAGTGGCTGAAATGTCAAAGCAACTTCCATTCAACAGCAAAGATGCTAATAATGGGTCCTTGCAGCAGAACTGCAGGTTTGGTTTGAAATCTTTGGCAAGCAGTCCTTTCTAAAAAATGTGCCCAGAAATGAACCAAGGAATGCTCTCTGCATGTGTTACATGGAAAGTTTTGCAGTAAAACTTAGTGGTTTTCCTTGGTATTTCTTGTCTTCAGGCTGTTTAGTTCAACTAAGAAAGATCTACCTTGCATTATTTTATTCCTCCTGGTCCTTACAGGGAAGGGGAGGTTAGTGAAGCATCTCTTTGTTCAGCTTTTTCACAGTTTTTCTAAGGTTTCTTAGTTTCTGCTGCTCTTCCATAGCTTTTCAAGCACAGCTGGATTCCTGTTGTAAGCAGAAAATGCTCAGGTTCCTGGCCAGACTGTGAGTTGCATGATTTGTGCACACACAGCTGCTCTAGAGCATCCAGGATTTATTTTTTTTCCCATGGAAGTCTATAGGCTTTACACTTTTTGCAGTCCACGAGTCATTCTTGGTCTCCCAGAGCAAACTGAAAGGGATGCAGTTCAGACAAAACCTTCTTCATCTGCTGAGATATTGTAAGACTGTTAATAGCACTGAGCTCATTGAATGCAGCATGTCATCAGAAATGTCTGGTTCTGATGGACTGCTACTGTGAGCAGTTCTGCTACTGCAAGCAGCTATGAACTGAGGCACTTCCACATCAATGGAGTCCTGCTATCTAAACAGAGTGTCTACCCCACTTCCACATCTGAGCACAGCAAGCATGGTAAAAACAATCTCAAAGCTCAATGGAAACAACAAAGATGTAGGAGACAAAGCAGTAGGAAATGGATGAAGAAACTCAAAAAGTTGCACATTTGAGTTAGCATGAAAGGAGAAATGGGGGTGACCACAGGATGAGATTATTGTAATCAAGGGAAGAGATGAACAAGGAATGGTCAGAAGGTTTCTTTCAGCAGTGAAGGTAGCTGTTTTCACCTTGCTTAAAGATATTGTGCCAGTTTCCTGTATATGCAACATCTGAGTGCCTCCAGTTTGGCTTTTCTCTGCAGTAGGTTGATTGATGGTTTGTTTGTCTGTGATTATCAAGGTAGCTACAAGTATACTTTTAAAGTTAGAAAAATCTTAAACCCAGTGTCTGTATGGTTAAACTAATACAGGAAGCCTGTGCTACTTTATTCTTCTGGTGACAGAGAAACCATGACAACAACAGTGTTTTAGTGATGTTTCTGTTGAAGCCTCTCTTAATGGACGCTGGGAAACTTGAGTGGTAGAATGGAAGAACTTCGTAACATAAGCCATAATACTTAATCATAAGAAAACTCTTGAAATTATTTGATTCACCCACCCGAAATTTTCATTCTGAGTTTGTTGGACATTTCAGTGACTTCCTACAAACTGCACTATTCTTAGACTTATCATGTAAACAGGTCACAAGACACTCTCCTGTCATTCAGCTGCTAAAACCCATCACTTCTCAGTGTTCACAGCTAAAGCTAACTGTTATGTATATAACTCAGGGCTAATACTGATGAATATTATTCTTAGCATAACCAGTGTTCATTAAAATGTTTGACCATGCGAAATAAGATGGGTCCGTCTCTCCTGCATCTTCTATGCTAGTTCCTAGACCCCTAGCTCTTTTCCACCTCCCCTTGTTACCAATGAGACTAGGAAGCATGTGTTGTGTCTGTTCTCAGTCCCTACACATGCCAGCTGTCTGGACAGTACATCTGTGCTGATTTTCAATCTGGAACCCAAAGCAGAAGAGGAAGCTGTTGAGCTCACTACATGACACTCATTTTGATCCTTCTCCTCCACCCAACAGCTGGTTTTCATGAAACGCATAAGGTCTTACGAGCTTTGAGTTGTCTGTCAATTTTGGTTGAAATTGGGCGATGGGTTCAAAAGCTACCAAGGGCGTGGGAGAGGACAGGATAGTGGAAGACAGATTAGACAGGCTGGCCGTCAAATGGACAGACAGTGTGATCTTCCTAGGAAACCAGGCTAAAGATAGCAGTGGGAGTGTAGCTTGTTTCTCTTCAGCACATTATACTTCTCCTGGGGCCTTCATAAGTGCTACTAGAATCACTGTCAACACTTCTGAGCAGACCCCTGGGAGGTGCTCACTGGGCCAAGACCTTGGTGAGATTAAAACCAGCAGAACTTGGCACCTGCCTCTGTCAAGCTGCAGCTCCTGAAAGCAAAGCCCTCCCTCAGTGCAGGAATCAAGCACTGCCTCACTCTACCAGTGGCCCTGGGAGGATGGCAGGGGATGCCATGGTAGAACTGTCTGTAGTGTGATTTTCTCATGAGTCAGCAGAACCAACCCAATGGTATGCTGCCAATATTTCTGTATGGGTCTTCCTGAACATATTCCTTTAGCCAAAGATAAATCCAAGAGGGTGAGGAAAGCAAATCTTTATTTATTCTGGGTTGGTTTTGTGGGTTTTGTTTGGGGTTTTTTTGGTTGGTTGGGTGGGTTTGGGGTTTGTTTTGTTTTTGTGTGTGTGTGTTTATTTTGGATTTTGTTTGTTTGGTTTTTGTTTATTTTGGTTTGTTTTTTTTAACAAACACATCTTAAAAGCGTAACTAGGAGGGGCTCCACAACATTTGGCAGACTTGCATTGACCTGCTCAACACTGAGAGGACAGTGTTTTGTTTTTAAATGTACAGGATATTTCAAGAAGTCAGGATAGCAATCTCTGAAAGAAGCATGTTTATGCCGGTGTCTGCAGAGGCCTTCAAGGAGTCAGGCAAGAATCAAGTTGTCAACCATTTTTTGAAAACTCCTCTTGCTTCTCTGGCATCAGCTGGAGCAGTGGGAATCCTCTATCTAAGCTACTTTGAGGCACGAGAAATTTAAGCAGACCCTCCAGGGGAAAGACCACCCTACCTCCTCTCACCATGATCATGCACATTGCTTGCGTTGCACTGTTTTCCTCCCAGTCTTTTCCTCATTTTTTTCCACCATGAACAAATCTGTTAGTCCCTTTTCCATTTCTCAGGATTTCTGCTTTATGCCTCTTTTATTTGCTGGCAGAAGCAGCAGCAGTATGGGATTTACTTCCCTAGCCCCTGGCTTTGGGATGAGCCTGTAGTGTAGTGCTTCAGCTGAGATGATGAGTGAAGAAAGGAGAAATAAAAGAACAAAACTTTGGTGGTAAGTGTGGTTTGCTAACAGATGATGCTCAAGATGCCAAGCATGCCAGAAAGGATTTGCCCTGTTCTGATCATGATAACTGGATTGAGACTTTCTGTATGTATCACTGTTGCAAATCTAGGGCCTGAAACTCTCTGTTGCAAAGCCGGACAATATAAGGCTGCAAGAATTTTTTCTCTTGCTCGTTTTTCAGCAATAGCTGATTAGAGAAATGGTGCAGCACTGATTGATCTTAAACAGACATAACTGTTCAATAAACAGCAACATGCTAGGCTTAGTTTTGTACACACTGCTTCTCTGCTGGGTTTTGGATGGCATCCACAATGCAGAACACAGAGTGCACCACTGGAGGGCTCACAAACTATTTAAAGAGATGTTATGACTAACTTATAAACTGCAAGATTTATGCAGACACATGTTGTCTCTAAAATATTCTGTTCTCTTGCAAAACCAGTCTTGCTTTATCCTAGATTGTATGGCTTTCTCTGCCTTAGTTAATTAAATCTACCAATAACTTGTCTCTTGCCTTCCAAAGACGTTGGTTGCATGGAAGTTGCCTGTTAGAAATGATCCTTGGCTCATGCTTAAGGAGTAGTTGGGACGGTGTGAGTTGGTCAAAACCAAAACAACACTGGGAAAAAGCTAAGTTTAAATCACTGAATTTTAGTGCTGAGTTGTGTTCTGTAGAGCTATTTAATAACCAAAAAAAAAGCACTCTTGTCAGTAACTGCATTCATACTGCTTTAGTGTAACTAAACATGCTTGAGCTGTGGACCAATGCCAACCTCATGAAGTTCAACAATGCAAAGTGCAAGGTCCTACAGCTGGATCGGAGCAATCCCAGGCACAGCTACAGGTTGGGCAGAGAAGAGATTCAGAGCAGCCCTGTGGAGAAGGACTTGGGGGTGTTGGTAGATGAGAAACTTAACATGAGCTGGGTGCACTGTGTGCTCATAGCCCAGAAAGCCAACCGTATCCTGGGCTGCATCAAAAGGAGCATGACCAGCAGGTCCAAGGAGGTGATCCTGCCCCTCTACTCTTCTCTTGTGAGACCTCACTTGGAATATTGTGTGAAGTTCTGATGTCCTCAACATAAAAAGGACATGGAGCTGTTGGAACAAGTCCAGAGGAGGCCACGAGGATGATCAGGGGACTGGAGCATCTCCCATATGAAGGCAGGCTGAGAAAGCTGGGGCTGTTGAGCCTGGGGAAGAGAAGGCTGCGTGGAGACCTGATAGTAGCCTTCCAGTATCTGAAGGGGGCCTATAGGGGTGCTGGGGAGGGACTCTTCAACAGGGAATGTAGTGACAGGACAAAGGGTAATGGGTTCAAACTTAAACAGGGGAGGTTTAGATTGGATCTAAGGAAGAAATTCTTTCCTGTTAGGGTGGTGAGGCACTGGAATGGGTTGCCCAGGGAAGCTGTGCATCCCCTATACCTGGAAGTGTTGAAGGCCTGGCTGGATGAGTCTTTGAGCAGCCTGGTCTAGTGCATGGTGTCCCTGCCTGTGGCAGGGGGTTTTAACTGGATGATCTTAATATCCAGCCCAAAACTTTCTATGGTTCTATAAGTCTACATCCTCAGTGTAACAAAAGTAATAATAGCACTGTAGTGGGCTGGAGCAGTAAAACTCAGACAGGATGCACAATTTTTCATTAAAAACTAATACCTGATAATGACAAATACATTTTGACACTGCCAAAAACTTTTCAAACCATTGGAATAATTGTGGGAGGAATAATTGACTTGTATTTTTCAGGCTTAATAATGTTCTGGTTCTGAGTATAATAGAACAAATAGATTTGTCCTGAACTCAAAGAGTAAGAGTTTCGTTGTCCTTCACTGTGCATTTTAGGCCACTATTCCTTCCTCGGTAAAGTTGCTATGAGACACAAAAAAAGGCTAATTTTGTAGTGGGAAGTCTGGGATGGCAGAAGTAGTGTTTAACCACCCACATTAGCCCTCTGGCAGATGTTTTGGGACTTCCTTCTATTCTGAGTTAGTGTCGATAAAATGGCTGCAGGAATCCTGGTGCTGGGCCCTTTGTCCACACTTTACAAAATTATGCTTAAAAACTGGAAGGAATTCAAAGGGAATGATAAAATATAGACAGGGCTGGACCCATGCTTTATAATTAGGAATCTGTAGAGGTCAACCCACTGAATTTAGCAAAACAGAATGATTATTTTTAAGGGCTGTAATTATCTATCTTGTATTACAGAGCTTCTTTCATCTTACAGAAGAGCCAAAAAGGCAGGCTAGTAAAATTCTAGCTAGAAATGAGATGCAGCTTGTTAACAGAGAAGTAGCTGACCATTGAGACACCTTAACAGGGTACAGGTGCAGTTAGCATCACTTGTAGTCTTGAATTTGCCATAGGGAGGTTTTCTAAAACAAATAAGCCATAATCAAATGTCCTGACTCCACTGTGTTTGCTCATGTAATAGGAAAAGTAATAGACTCTTTCTACTAAAGAATGTTTAGGGAAACCAGAAGATCTATATTATCTAGGGGTTCAACAAGGAGTCTGGGGACAGCTATAAAGTCTGAGTAGGAGACACAGAAGCAGTGGAAATGTTGAACCAGTGTCTACGTAGAAATGTAGATAACTGGTTCTTATTTATTACTGACTTACCCTCTTGTTCTTGTCTCTGGAATCCAGCAATCAGGCAGACTTAAAAGAATGTATCAATTGCACAAAAATGATTTTGAAGGTTTTTAAAAAAGCCAGATCATTCCAAACAACAGGATTCTGTGGTCACAAAGTTTCCTTTCGTCACTGTCCCAGCTCTGTCTGTAACTCCAGCCAAAGCATGTTTTACAGGAGAAGTAGAATGGAAATAGAAAGACAGAAAATTAAGCTACTGGCTTTACCTGAGAGCACATCCCACTGTTGAGCATGCATGTCCCGTGTCTCCACTCAATATCAGAATGACACCTCAGTTATTTTTGCAAAACTTTCTTTTTTCACTTAATGCCAAGTAATTAGACCATGATGTTCCATCACCATGGAAGTATAACTCCTGTTATTACAATGGTTTTTTATTTTAATAAAAGCACATCAGGTGTTGTTGGTCCCTGGGCTTCCAAGGTGTTAGCTTGCAGGTCATATGACTTTGTGAAAATATTTGGTGTGCTGAACCTCTTTAGTTGGTGATAGAATGCAATGTAAAGGAAACAGACATACTATTATTTAATAATAGAAATGGTAAGTCCAAGAAGAGGAAATAGTCTGAAAAAGGATGAGTAAACATCTTTTCTGCCCCTGTCTTTTGTCACCTAACATGTACATGTGAAAATGAATGAGAAATCAGATTGATAGTGCCAGAGATTCTTCTTTTCCCAGCATTTTCCAAGTACCTGAGGCATGCCTCACCTATTTCCTTTGCAGTTTGTCTCTCCTACAGGCTGTTTATCTCCTTGGGTATACCACATTTTGTCACAGTTCATGTTTTGTAGCTTATCACTGCATCAGCAACAAGAGATAAATCAATCTGAAAGACACATTCAAGGATTTTTGGTTATGATGGCTCTGATAATATAAGGGTTACCCAAGGAGCTTGTTTCCTGTTATTCTTCTACAGTTTCCAAAACTGTATATGGTGACACGTGCTTTAAATAGCCCCAGTGGTGCCATCACTGAGCAAATGGAGAGAGTGAATCATGGGACTGTCAAGGGTGACTTAAGAAAAAGAGAAAGGAAGATTTAACTGAATTCCTGAGCCAGTGAGAGCTAATCCTCTTCTTTCTTTCACAGACTGCTAGCACTCTCATTGTAGCTGAAACCAAATCTTCTGGAATCTACAGCTGTGTGGCATCCAATAAAGTGGGGAAATCAGAAAGAAATGTCAGCTTTATTGTAACAGGTAAGACCTAGTCCCCACTAAAGCCAAACACATTTCCTTTTCCTGGGATTGTAACTGTTAGGCTCTTGTGGGTTTTTTCATATGCCACAGTTTGAAAATTGTTGTAACATATGAACCTGTAAATTCATATCATGCTTTTGGGTGATTCTAGAGAGGTTTGTCACAGCAGCTGTTCTGTACTCATCCCTCCATTAAGTATCCAGCATGACAATTGCTGGATACAATTATATGGATACATGACAATTGCATGACAATCCTGCAATCACTCTATACATGAAATTTTACTGTATTCTCATATTCCAGTAAGCCAGTATCATGTGTGACATTGATGGTGTCTACAGCTTGATACTGCTGCCAACCAGGATGTCTCACAGTATAGTGTCTAGAGCAGTGCCAGTGACTGCAGGCAGCATAGTGCTAAAGGATGAGTGCCTGGGGTAACTGGGCAGCCCCTCATAGCTCCCAAGGACTATGGTAATTTGTATGTAAAAAAGTGGTAGGGTAAAAATTACAGAGTTCTGTTCCCTTTTCTGAGAAAGATAACCTTGGATGTCATTTGGGCCATGGCTCTGAAAACACTAGTGTTAGCTGCACATGTGATCATGCTTCCAGCTATTTTTCCATTACAAGATGTGTTTAGATGTTCTCAGAAACAAGTTGTTAAATGTTTGAATTCAGGAATTACTAGGAAAGAAAAAAGAAAAAACAAAACAATGAGGTTTTGAGAATAACTACTGCATGATTTAGCAGCATAATGCCTGCACGTGCTATTACAAGGAATTTGTGTTCTGGCAGAAGATTTTATTCTGATTTTGTTTACAAAGTGGTAGTACACAGAGCACTTAGGATGGTGAGAATTTTCATGGTAGGTCATAAAAGAAACGTGATTCATTCAGAAGTATGAGGAAAGATGGGAAGGTTAAAATATGTGGATATTTTAATCCCAAAATCATAATCTTGAAGGTGAAATGAAAAAGTAATTTTAATGTATCCCTTTTAATTTCTGCTTTCTCATATGTTTTTTGTAGTCAATCTTTTGCTTATCATTCTGATGAGTAATTTATGTCTAACTCATTCTGCTAACACTCTGAGGTCAAAATAAAGTAGACACGCACTCACTAGACACGCTTAACAAAGGAAGAAAACTTTTGTAATAATGTCCTCCCTCTGGGTTTTGTGGACCAACATCTGTATTTTTGAAATATTCTGACCAGCTGTAATAGAATCATAGAACACCAGGTTGGAAGAGACCTCAGAGATTGTCTGCTCCAACCTTTATTGGCAAAAGCACAGTCTAGACAAGATGTCCCAGCATCATGTCCAACTGAATCTTACTGTCCAATGTTGGGAAATCCACCATTTTCCTGGGGAAATTATTCCAATGGCTGATTGTTCTCACTGGTGAGAATTTTACTCTTTATATACCAACTCTTCCTTCACTGATGGTGGGTCTTTGTTTGCATCAACCTGGAGTTTTGTCCCCAGGGCCCAAGGCCCAACAGTGCTGGTAAAAGTGCCTCTTCAGTATTGCTGGTGACTAATTCAGCTCTCCTATTTAATAGTTGGCCAGTATTTTCCTTCTGTTTCTGCTTTTTGTTTCCCTATGTGAAGAGCCCTTTCTTGTAGTTTTTGACATCTCTGGTCGATTTCCATTCAAGCTGAGCTTTTGCTTTTCTAACTGCATCTCTGCACACCCTGGCAATGGCTTTTTAGTTCTCAACTGGTATTTGCTTTTCCACCTCTGGTACATGACTCAGAAGCTTGCAATTAAGCCAAGGGGTGTCTCTTGCTTTGTTGGCTTCCCTTATCTTTAAACTGTCTTTGTGCCTCCAGGAGAGCAATCCTTAAAAGCTCCCAGCACTCTCTAGCTCTTTTATCCTCCACGGAAGCTTCCCACAACATCTTTTACAACTGAGCTCTGAGCGAGTTGAAGTTTGCTCTTTTATAATCTAAACCCTTTGTCTTCGTACTAGCCTTCATGGCATGACCATTGCCACTTGGGACCCTACTTCCTGAGTTCTTCGGTTTAAAGCCTACCTCATGAAGTTGGACAGCCTGCTGCCAAAGATTCCCTTGCTTCTTCTAGACAGGTGGATCTTATCCTTCCCTAACAGGCTATAGTCACTGAAGGACGTCCTGATGTTGTAAAAGCCAAAATCCTTATGATGATACCCGCCATGAAGCCAGAGTTGATTTACATTGCACATCTATTTCTGGCTGCACCCTTTCCTCTTACTGGTAAACAGGAAAAAGATAACTCAGGCACCAATACTTTTTGCTTGCACCCACAGGGCTTTGCAGTCTTCCTTGATTCTGCCCAGGTTCCAGCTTGTGATGTCATTCATGCCCACATGAAAAAGTAGCAGTGGATGGTAGTCTGTGCTCTTGACAGCACCCTCTAATATCTTAGACCTTAGGTTCCAAAACCAGCACACCTCATGTGCCTCCCTGTCAGCCAGCAAATGGGTGCCTCAGTGCCCCTTAACAGAGTCACCCACTACAAGCACTAATAATTTCTTCTTGCAGTACCCACTGTGTGCTGCTGGTACAGTTTCTTCCCTGCAGACCTTGCTCATGGGTGTCTGCAGCTGTTGAGGTTTCATATCATAACACACTTCCACAATTAGAAAGTGTCAGTTATCTGTAAATACAGAAATTTGGTAATGAGAAGTATAAACAGATAAGTGACACTGAGGCAGGTTGTCTGTTAAAATACAGAAATGAGAAGAATATCTGCATGTTCTATTAATGGATGTGACAGGAACATTTGACACCTTGAATATGACTGCTGTCCCTGCTCTCAAATCAGTTTTGCTTTCCTTCCTATCATTATGCTGGGTCTGTTTGGACAGAAAGCTAAACAACAATGTATAATTCTCCATAAATTAACATGCCAATGGCGCTGCATTCTCATCTTTATGTGAGAACTTCACATGTAAATTTGAGCAGTCACTACGAGTCACTTACTGAGGCTGTTGCCCTTTTAATGTGCAAGATGACAAATTTGGCCTTTTCTAGCTCTTACTCATCAGTCTCCAAAATGCTGCTGGGAAGATCCTGAAACCAAATGAAGCTGTATTTTGATAGGCCCCATTCACTTATCAAATCTCCCTTTCAAAGTTTTGATGGCTGTTTCCGATATTTCAGTGCAGTGACATGAAGGAGTTAGTTTCCCTCCTTAGATCTCCAATTCTTAGATCCTGACCAGGGATAGAAGGAAATCCTTCTTCTTGATACCAGACCTTGCATGAGAACATACTGAATATGATGACTTCTCTTTGAAGACTCTTTTATTGGCTGGTGTTCAGAAAGAGGAGTGGCAGCTTTATTATGGCTTGGAAACTTATAATATATTGACTGGTGGCAAACCTTCTATGTAGGGTGGTGAAATGTGTTTGTCCTTTTTGTTCCTGGAACTGAGCGCTTCCATTGCATGACATGAAAAGTCCCGATCGTCCGCTGATGCTCAATTGCACTGATTGAAGGCAGTTTAAACAATCCTGCTGTTTTGTCCTTTCAAGAATCAAGTAAAGCTCATTATTCTGTTTTGCACACATAGTCATCAGTTGGGCTCTGTAGTGTAATCATAATTCTCCTCCATCAGGCTGAGACCGAACTGCTGTGGCTGGATAACAGCTTGTTTTTCATGTCAGTGAAAAAAATTTGCTGAAAAACACACTGAGGGAATAAAAAATGGAGAGCCCTAAGTGCTGGTGGATGCAAACATGATGCTACAAAGTATTTCCTTCTGATGAGTCCAAATCCAATACTTCAGGTCTTGTGTTACAGCTTGGAGATAGTTTGTCTTATGTTGTTGTGTCTACTGGCACCATATGAAGCAAGCCTGAACTACATAAAAGTAAGCATCTAAAAGTAAGAGCTGTGTCTAAGCAGGAGAAGGCAATCCCTTGTAGAAAGGGGAGTTGTCAGAAAGGACTCCAAAGAGCAGACGGAAACAAAGCCTGTCCTGAACAGGAATAATCTCTTTCCTTGGAGGTAATATCCTACAGGCCTTGTCCAGGGGATGAGAAAATGCACATGTGGCTGTAGTGATGTAAGGAGTCTCTTTTCTATAAGAAGAAACCATTGGGAAGGTGGTGGGAAAGCAGAAGTTGTCCCAGCAGCCCTGTTTTGGTGGTGGCATGTTCCACCCCTTCAAGGAAGAACAGACGTGCAAGAAGGTACAGCAAAGAGGACCCAGTAAGAGCAAGCCCTTTATTTCTGGGCTTGAAGTGAAACTTGTATATGTGTTTCTGGGAAGTTGCAGAGTGGTATGATTTTATACACTCTGCCTGAGGGTGTAGGACAGCAAGTCCGTGGGTTATGGAGTAGCTTTCCTTTCCTATGGCCTCTGTCAGATGAAGGGCATTTTTGAGGTATTGTCACACTGACTTAGTTCTAAAAAGAAACCTTTGTTCAGAGTGCAAAAGTAGCTTTGGGCCTTATATAAAAGAGGTGAAGAAAGAAGAAAGGTGATTTCTGAAAGGTCTCCTGCTTGCTGAAACAGAAACTGTCTCTGGAACAACACCTCTATGCCAAATTTAACTGTGGTAGCCCCCTTTCCTCCAGCCTGCCCCTTTCCCTACATTTTGGGCTGTTTTGCTGGCACACGCAGGCCTATGGGTGTGTTCACAATTACAGAGGGTGAAACAGGAACAGCTCTGCCTTATCTCCCTGGTTTCCCAATGTCACTAAGAGCATTTTATTTTGAGATTCCTGATGGTGCTTGGCAAAGATAAACAAAATCTTCCATCAGGAAACCTGGGAGCTATTTCCACAGGAAGCTTCAAATCACTAAAGTAAATAAAACCCTTTTACATTATTCCCAGCCACATTATTTAGCTGGCCTGAGCCTGTAACAATTGGTGAGAGGTGTCATATATTAGAGGGCTCGTAGCCTTTAAACAAATGATTCCCTTGGAACCCTATGCATTTTGCTTTTCTCCCTTGATTTATTCAGAAAATAGTCTTTCTTCACAGAAGACACATCTAGGAAGAGCTCCAGACCTGACAACATGGAAGTAGTTGCAACTATATTATTCTCTTGGCACACTATCCTTTTACATTAAAAATAGTTCATTTGCCTCAGCCCCAGGGGACCTTTATCTTTATTGTAAGAGTTTTGCTTGGCTCTTCCTAGCTTTTACTGAGCACTGGCATCTGTGAAAGTGAAAAATAAGCAGTATTTCGGACCCATACTCTGGCTGTCCCAACAGATATCAGAAAAATTTGAGATGTACTGTGAGTAAGATGTATCAATTTCTTTCATCCAAATACTTTACTTTGATCAAAACTTTGGACCTCTGATCAGTTTTGTGTCTGAATTCCATTTTTTTTGACAAAATAAAGAGTAAGATTCACTTCATCTAACTTAAACCTTAAAGACAAGTATCTAAGCCTAAGCTGGTCATGTAGGATCTCTTCACTATTATCATAGAATCATAGAATAGTTAGGGTTGGAAAGGACCTTAAGATCATCTAGTTCCAACCCTCCTGCCATAAGCAGGGACATCTCACACTAAACCATGCCACCCAAGGCTTTGTCCAACCTGGCCTACATGTGAGGGAACTGGATCTCTGTAATTTGACTCATCTTTAGGCAATGGGTTGCATCTCCCTTTGGAGCCTGTATCACTCCATGGTCTGTAAACTTTTGCCCATACATAAAACAACTATGTAGATGTCTATATTTTGATAGCTTAGGCTAAATATGCTGTAGCCTGTGTAAGGAAAGGTTTCATCTTAGTAGCACTTCCAGTGTTCTTAACTTAGATCAAAATCTGGTACCATGCACTCTTACATATGAAAAACAATGTTGATGATCATCACTCATAGATAAGTTACTAAATTTAGAGGGTTTTTTTGCCAGAGAGAGGGAAAAAGGGGATCCCAGTGAAATGTAAGAGGAACAAGTCAATACACAGGTTTCAATATCCAATCTGTTAGTGTAACTGCCTCCACTAGGTTGACCTTTGGACTACGCCCCTGAACTACAGCTGATGATAGGCGCACACTTCAATCCTACTGCAAGGGCTCAATGAGTTCTACCAACAGAAATCAGGCGTCTCCCTGGAAGGCATCTACAGTCAGAGAAAATTCCAATTCAGGACTTACAGGAGCTCCTCTACCCTGTGCCTAATACTCAAGACTAACTGTGGAAAAGAGGATAATAAGGGCAGCAACTGATGCCAGACTTTCAACAGGCAGAATTTTGTCTGGAAAGCAGCAGTGAGCAGGTCATGTTCATGGTCCCCTTCGGGAGGCAAGGCAGCTCAGCTTATATTGTGGGGATTTAGGCAGAAGCTATCTGATGGATTGGTCAGTCAATGAAAGAGATTACTGAAAGAAGATGTGAGATACTAATCACTGGATATCTATTCTTACACATCACTCTTAGGTGACATTAAATCCTTAGCAACATTGGTGAGCATGGAACCAAACAAAAGACAGTATTAAGCTGTTCATGCTCTAAGAGGCAAGAAAAGAAGGCATAATTATCCCTTATGAAAGACAAACCCATTCTTACGATTTTGAGTCAAGTTCACAGCCAAGTGCTGTAGCAATTAACAGTGAAAGAACAATTGAAAATGGCCAAAGTCGATGTCACTTGACTGAGAAGGAAATGACTTTATCAGAATATTGGCTACAAATAAACCCAGACAGGTTGCACTCTAGGAGTAAAACTTGGAAGCGCTTTCTCTCAGGAACTTGCTTCTGCTTTCACTGAGTGCAATGGTGTAACTCTCCCTCACTGGAGGGATGAGCCCCAGGTGGAGGTGGCCGGGAGCCAGTCCTCACTGCCATGGGTCTGCACCACTCCCTTGGTGGAGGAAGCTGCGGTAACATTACAGCTAACTGAAAATGTGACTTTTTCAAGTATGGTTTTATACTGTTGACTAAATTACTCCTTCCTGAACTCCTGGCTATGGAAAATACTTGTGAAAAATTAAGTTGTATAGTTAGTGCCATGATCATCGATTTCTCTCAGGTGGAAATATTGTCCACCCATGTTTAGTGCAGAGCAGCCTGAATGGAGTGATCTTCATCTGAATGCTGTTCACACACAGTCAGCCACTGAGGCTGGAGGCTAATGTGTTTCTGCTTTCCTCTTGGGTGGCTGGCACACTTTAAATGCATGAAGGGTAAATACCTCTGTTCCAAGGGAACTCTCAGGCTTGTAATCACAGATCCAGTAATTTCTCAGGATTTGAAGCATTTGTAAGAAATAAGACGTAATTTGTCTGAATACTTAGGAATAACAAGAAAACAATATAACCAAACATAATGAGCTGCAGTATTTTTCTACTGTTCTCTTGAGATTAATTTTCTCTCATGCAAGCTGGAGCTGAGATCAGAATTTTCCTCCTTTTTCATAGTCCCACTGTGCTGTGTTTAAATAATTCTCTTTTGGTACCTTGCCCCAGTCTGTCTTAACTTGGCATAGCACTTACACAAACTTATTACTTCCAAGAGTGACTGCAGCTTACACTGATGTCTGAGCCCAAGTGTCTCACAGCTCCAAGACAAATTATAAGAGTAGCTGGAGCCTAGCATATGAAAGGAAAGAGTAAAGACTTCAGCAGGAAGACAACAACGTTTATTAGTACAAAAGCTTCCTGATAAAGGGGAAAATATACGCCGTGTTAATTTTGGCTCATTCATTTCATATAAACTAAAAAGTGTTCTTGATTTTTGACAGATGTACCCAATGGATTTCATATTAGTTTGGAAAAAATGCCCATTGAAGGAGAGAATTTGATATTGTCCTGTTCAGCCAACAAATTCCTGTACAAAGACATTGCTTGGATTTTACCGAGGACAGTCAACAATCAAACAAAAGCAAAAAGGTCTCTCAAAAAGGAGTATTCTGTCACCCTCACTCTGACCATCAAGAATGTTTCCCTGGCACACTCTGGCACCTATGCCTGCCGAGCAAGGAACATATACACGGGGAAAGAAGTGCTTCAAAAGAAAGACGTTACAATCAGAGGTGAGCACTGCAACAAAAAGGCTGTTTACTCTCGGATCCTCAAATATAAAAGCACAAGGAATGATTGTACAGCACAAAGCAATGTAAAACATTAAAGGACTCATTAAACAGTAACAGGTGTCTCATATCATCTTGATTTTTTATTACTGTTGCTACCTTCCAGGCCATGAGGTGGTGCACATTCCCCCATGGGTTGGATGTAGGAAAAATAGCAAAAAAATCGTAACACGTGAGCTTCCAGTTGAGTTCAGACGGGTGTTTTCTGCTTTGACAAGGCACGTGGAAGCTGGGGTTTGGAAGATCCCCTGTGCTACATTTTGCATGTTGTTATTTTTTCTCTTGCTGTCTCCTACTGAGCAATAAGGAAAACTCTGGATCAATCTTTTCTTCCACTTTGATATCGGCCTCGTCAAAAGTGTCAAAACTGAATAAACTGATTAACTTTAAAAACTGCTGTTTTCAGTCAACAATGGACATTTAATAAGTTAACTTGAACGTGCGGAATGAGCACAATTCAGTTTGAGATTGACTGGACTATATATTTTTTATTTTAATCTGATCTTGATGGACTTATAAATATTACCTGCTGAGCAAGTTCTAATGCTTATTTATTTGAAATTATTTTCTACACTAAAGTACATTAATCTTAAAAAGTATCTTCTAAAAGAAGTATGCAGGGAAGAAATAAAAATGTTGATATAATGCACAGACCTATCATATCATTTATAATAATGATGATTTTGAAACTGGCAGACGTGAACCGTGTTTCTCCAAATAAATTCAGGTAGACCTCCAGTTGCTGTGTTGGTCAATTTTTAAAGTCAGTTCTGCACTAATGTAAAAAGCTACTGATAAAAGTGTGAGTATTTCTCCTGGCCTGAAGGTTCAGGAATTTGTAATGTTGTAATTATTTTATTAAATGAGGAATATTACACTAACACGACTGACAAGGTTGCAGCCAGCACAGTGAGTTGTTTAGTATGTTTTGGGAAATACAAATTCAAAATTGAAGCCATTAAAAATATTCACTGCTTTTGGTATGCGAATGGCAATTGGATTTACTATGGGAATTAAGAACCAGAGTGTTGAAGGAGAATTAAGGGCAACTTAAGACTTCCTCATGAGCTTTCCCCCTTTTTATTTCCTTCGTGATGATTTTGCTATGAGGTGTTTCTGTGTATTATAAATGCTGTATAAGGAAGAAGTTATTATTTTTAATAGATCTGATAACTTTATTTTTTTACAATACATAGCTTTTATTATTTTTGGTTACACTTATGATTGATCATTTATATAGCATTTACATAAGCCATAACAAAGCAGACTGTAGTGACCAAAATAGCTACAGCAAAGGAACAAAGTGGCTGTGCTTCTAAAATAGAGGGTGACAACATGACAGTTTCTTGCGCTTGGGAACTCACCAGACTATTTCCTCCTTTAGGTATCAAGACTGTGTCCCACGGCTAAACTTGTCTTTCACGTGGGAATTGCTTTTGTCAAGTGTGAAAGGGTAAACAATAGCATTTCCCCATAATGCCAGTTTCATGGAGCCTAAAATGCTTAGAAAACAATTGATAACCTGGAAGTTGTCAGAGTAAAGAAAAGAATAATCATTTATATCTTGAAATGTCACCTATAGCCTGTTTGCATACAGTAGCTCTTTTGTTCATTATTAGTGTAGTGGCTTCCAGAAACAATGTTCTTACAAAGTGATCTGGCTCTCTCTTTTTTTTTTTTTTCCTAAAACATGCCTAAGAAGCAAGACAAATCATTGGTGACTGCTTAAAAATGGGGCAAGTGCACTCTTTAGCATTTGCAAGTCTTCAGAAGGGTTACAATACAGAATTCCCTTTTTTACAAGGCTCTTTCGGGAGAAGACAGTTGATGGCAAGGTGGGCGGTGGTGACAGGACGTTATGAATTTTCCATGATCTTGGGAGCCGGAGCACGGTGACTTGCAGCAGCCAGTTGCCTGGCAATATGAGTTTGGTTCAGGAAAAAAGAGATGTGGCTATTAGACTGTTCCTCTGTGAAACTGCTGTGAATTGTGATGGTGTATACCACTGCTGGGTGGACATCCTGACTGCCTGGTCTTGACCGTGCTCGAACGGCCATGCTGTGCAAGGATGTTGTAACACCCAATGTGGCTGCCCATGTTGGGAGGCACAGAGAAACCTCACTGAAAATGTTTGAGGAAAGCAGTTCTTGGTGGCGAGATAAAAACTACTGATGTCGCTTTTGATGTCCTTGAATGATTGGAGAATCTCATCGGTTGTTTGGGTGGTTTCTCTGCCATTTGTTGTGTAATATATTATTTAGGGAAAAAGGTGTGAATTATCTTTTTTTTTTTTTTAAGTGTTAAAATTAAAGCTTGTATTTATATTTTTGTACTGATTAATAAAAATAAGTGAACAGACAACATAATCATAACAAAGGGCAAAAATGGATGGAATGCGAAAGTAAACCCCAAAGTGAAAAAATTGTAACATTTTCACTCTGTGACCTCTCTGTTTGCTCCCCAGGCCAAACTCTGCCTACAATGAAGCTCCTCAGGGTAACTGAGAGCAGAGTTTGGCCTGGCAAGGCAGCATTTGTGGGAAGGCACCAGGGCTGACGATGAGCCAAGGGGACTGCCCTGGGCACTGAGATGTTCTTGCTGGTGGCCAGGGCAGCCCCTCTGTTTGAGTGAGCAGAGAGGGGTGATGCAAACTGCCCCCCCTCCCCGCTTGGCTTCACTGCAAAAATTAATGGGAGAAATGAATGGTTTGCGGAAGAGAATAATCCTCAGGTTGACCAAGTCCTTGAAAAACCAGCTGATTGCACCAGAAAAATTGTTGAAAGTATGTGAATGGTGGTTTAAGTTTTAAGCAAAACAAAGTTTTTTCTTAACATGAAAACCCATCTTTAGTGTATGGCTATAAACAAATTAAAATTAATCACAAGTAACTCACAGAACGTGTGATTTGCCTTTGTTCTGTCATCTTGTCTGCCTTCATTTTGGATGTCTGGGCTGTGGTGTCTATCAGGGACTACTGATAAATGTGAGCTCTTCTCAGAGTGCGTATGTGGAGATGTATCACATGGTACCTGTTCATAGACAGTGTTGTGAAAAATGGAACTGTGCAAAAATCAGGTGGGGTATCAATGAGAAGAGGGCAGTCTTCTTGGCTGCAAGGCAAACATTGTTGACCATGTCATTGCATAGGTATTGTGAAAAATTTACTTTACAACCTCTTTTACAACCTCTCTTATGAGCATTACTCTCCAGGAAGAGAGAATAAATTGTCTACTACACTGTAAACGACAACAAAAATATAGCCTTGCATGTGGAAATTACAGGCTTGCAGCTCAGAAGAGCCCAAACTGGTCACAGCACAGTCCTGACTATGTTGGAATTAATTTCAAGGGGTGAAAACATAACAAAGCTTACTTTAAAAGTGCTTTTAATACTATGGGGTTCATGCACACTGCATAAGCTGATGAAACATAAATAACTGCTTAATTTTTCTGGAGATTTTTTATTTACAGCTGGTAACAGAATGATTGTGAAGATGGAAATATCTGAGTCAGTTTTTCTGAAAAGGTAGATAGAGCTTCCAAAGACAGAATGTCAGAAATTCAGCTGTTACAGTACTGGAACTTGGCTTATCTGTGTCTATTGCAGTCTTAAAGAAAATATTTGCAAAGAGTTGGTTTCTGCTCTGTTTTGTTTCATATTTTGAACTGTGTAATCTTACTGTGTTAATAATGGCTGATTCTGGAAATGTCCTTGAAGGGAAAGATTGCAAATGATCACTTCTTGCAAGATCAGGGAATTTTGGGGAATCTGCAGAGCATCTGCATCTGTGAGATTGCCTGGGACCATTCCAGATTTTCCATCACTGCTTTAAAGGAACCAAAATACCAAAAAGGATAATGTGAGAGGTGCAAATGTGACAGAAAGACGTTGCCATATAACATGAATAAATATTGCAGATATCGTGATCTTCGTCAGGACAGCCTTCGGCTCTGTATAAAATGGTGGAAGGAGTGGTAAAGGTTTGGCATGACTGAGAAAGACTGGCTGTTTTGATTCAATTAGGAATAACACTAACATGATGTTTATAGAGTGTTTTCAAAATGCCCTTCTGGGAGGCAGAAGAGATGAGGCATGCTTCCAATACTCATTGTCACTGACTGTCATGGAAATGTGTTTCATCGCACTGTGGTCATATGAATGTCAGTAAATCAAAGTAAAACAGGAGTTGTGTTGGTATGCTGTGTGGCCTGCTAGCACTCGGCTTTGGGCAGTGCAGTCAGGGTTTCCAGTGCCTGCAGGATGCCAAAGGACATGGGCACATTTCTCACCAACACAGTTTTGGCACATGGGCTGTGGTGTGGTTTGGCCAAGCCTTGTTATGTTCAACCAAATAAGTGAAATGCAGAAGTGGAAGAATTTATGAAGACTTTGCGACATGTAACACAATACTTCTGTGCTTATGATCTTTTTGGGTTTACATGGTATGAATTTACTGAATATGATTTGTAACTGTACTCTTTAAAGTAAGCAAATGACAAAAGTCACATTCACGGGTATTGTGTACAAAGTTGCATGGTGCTGTCAGTGTCACAGAGAGGCTCTGCTACAAGGTTGTCCTGCTAATTGGTGTCACAGTTTGTTTCTCTTGATGATGCAAAGCTCTGAGCTCTCCTAGAAACTCATTGTTTTTGATAAACAAATATGGTTGGTAACGGAACTCTGGAAATCTTTGAAATGGTGTCATTATTGGGTCTTCATAACTTGTTCATCATAACTTGCTATTGCTGAGTAATGAGAGTACTCTGTACACACCAAACACTTTAGCAAACTGAAATGGTAAATAAAATCTGTGAACAATGAACTTGGTAGAACAGTCATAGCAATCTCTAACATCAGTCAAAGGCTGGTAGGGAAGATAATTAAACCCCCACAGTTACAGAATGTAAAACGGAGGTATTGTTTTGTCTTGTAGCTCAAGAGGCACCAGCCCTGCTGCGGCACCTTACGGATCAGACAGTGAACACCAGTAACTCTGCCATATTGGAGTGCCAGGTTCATGGCATCCCCGAGCCCCAGATATCCTGGTTTAAAAACCATGAGGAAATACAGCAAGAATCAGGTGAGAGCTCCGTGTACTCACCTACCTTTTGCAGCCTTCTTATTTACCCATCTGCTTTAGGTAGCTATTTGCAGAGTTATTGGCATTGGTACCTGGATGTGAGGAAGGAGAATTGCCCAGGCATTACAGACGGGCAGGCAGCAGCACTGGTGCTCTCAGTTATTCCATCTCACCCCAAAACCTCAGCCAGCCTGTAGGTGTAGACACAATAGGTCTCTATGGAGTCAGTGTAAAAATTATAGCTCTCAATTTGCATCTTAGAATAATCATCTCCAGAGAAACATACTTCTCTCAATTTACTATAGAGGGATCCTAAGGATCAGGTGTCCTGGCCAGCATACAGCTAGACAGGAGAAAACCAAGCTTGTGTGATGTGTGTAGAGGTATTAGGGGTGTTTGTGGCTGGGTATGGAAAGTCTGTTCTTGATCCACCAGACTAAATCCAAAACCAAAATGTGCCTGCTGGCAGCAGAGGAATCCAGGTCTTACACAGCAGAAAGGAACAACTTCCCAGGTGGCATGCTGCGGCTACAGGAAAACTCTGGGATTTGTTTACTGCTGTGTCTGGAATGTGGCTTCAAAGGTCAGCTAAGGCTATTTATCCAGCACTGCTGACACCACAGGCATGGAAGTGTTCCTTGGTGATTGCAGGTGTAAATGAATGGTGGGGGAAAACCTTTCTCATGGGAATTCATCCACATTCGGATCAGAAACACACAGTAAACTAGTGTTGCAGGCTCAGCAAAAATGTTGAAGGAGGTTTGCTCTATAGGTACTTGCATCGTAAGTGTAGTCTTTCAATAGCAATGTTTTAGAAAGTTTGTGTTTATGGCTCTGTACTGCATTATTGGAAATCACCATAGAGTGAATAAAGGCAACTGGGAAAAAAATCTAATGATTACTGCCCAGGCTGGCTTCTGAGTTGGCCTAGCTGGAATAAACAAGCCGTTGGAAGCTTCATGTAACTCTTGTATGTTAGGGCACACCCATGGGATTTCTCTTGCTACCTGGTGTCCTTCTGTGAAGGCGCTTGTTGTTCCATGCCACATGGGCAGGTGAGATTTGGAGTGAACCTTCTGCCCAGAGAGCCAGTGTGGATGCTTGGAGCTTGGTCTTGAAAGCTTGAGCTGCTTTTGGGGCAGACCTAAACCTGCAAGTGCAGGAATCAGAACACCCATTTTCCAAAAGCTGGAGACATGCTGAAGAGCTCATCTGGATGACGGTATAGGCACAGTGCTAATCAATATACACAGTACCAAGTGTTTCCAGATCATTCCTTTAGGCTGAGCTTTTTCACTAACACAAGTGCTTTGTAAATACTGATTTCCAAAAGATTCCCAGAACATCCAAGTATATTTGGCTTTCCTGCAGATAACATTGTGCTGTGCAGTCTGCAGCTCAGATTTCTTTTCAGAAAAACTTAAAGCAGATATTATTACACAAGGCCCTGTTTTTGTTTATATCCTGGCTCCCTCTCATTGCAAAATATTTCATTTCACAGGAATAATTTTAGGGCCCGGAAGCCGAATGCTGTTTATTGAAAGAGTAAAAGAGGAGGATGAAGGACTTTACCAGTGTGTAGCCACCAACATAAAAGGGTCCGTGGAGAGTGCAGCATATGTCACGGTACAAGGTAAAGCACAGCTTTAAATGGGAAGAGTAAGCTTGCCAGGGGGATGTTCTTACTCAGGCTGGAAGCATGGGGGTATGACTGGGGCTCATGTGGTGATCTCTGAAGGCAGCAATTTGAAGGAAGTCCTAGCAAAGGAAGTGTACCAGGTTGGAAAGGAAGCCTAGCAGGAAATGCTAGCTCAGAGCGTGTTTACACTGACCTAAAAAGAAGAATTGCTTCAACCCAACAAAGATCAGGTCAGGCTAGAAGACAAATGTAAATTTAGTATTGTCAAAACAAACAAAAACCAGAATAAGGAACACTCTCCTACCCACTCATTTTCCCATTTCAGCTTAATTCCATAGAAATTAGAGACATGGGATATTTTCATTTGTTTATTTTCAGTGTAAAGCAAACTGCCAAATCGGACTAGAAGATATTAGCTTAGCAATTGCTACACATGCATTTTTCAAAATTACTTGTTGTAAAAAGTAAGTAGGATCTAGTTATTCCTGCAACCATTACTTGAATTATTTTGCTATTTATTTAAATGTCTGCATTGTTCTGTCTCCTGCCAAGCTTGACTCAGGCCTGTGGCAGTGACTTCTATCAAGAAATTTAACATTGCATAGAAATATTGTTTATTCATCAACTTTTCAGTTTCATGGAATTCAGTTTCATGCAACTTTTTGGTTCATATACTGTGACATAAGAGAAGTAGATTGACATTTTCTATATAAGTCAGTACCACATATGAACTGAATTTGCCATAACCATATCTTACTGATCTCATCTGTTAAATAAATAGTTGTAAATGCATTTAGTTTCTTTTTACAGAAGAAAATTTGACTACTCCTCAGCCTCTCAGGAGGGATTATGTCTTTCTGGATATTCTCATACAACTGCTAAATGTATCAGAATACTACCGAGTATTTGGAAACTACCCTACAGCAGAAGGCAATTACAGCTAGTAAATCATATTGATTTTCTGCCATGAGTGTGTCTCAGTTAATGGTGATTGCTGATGATACAATGATAGTTTTACTTTAAAAGATCTGAGATAAGCACAAGTACATGTGGACTGGGCAAACTGATGTTATCTAAGAGTTAAAAACACCTGTCTCCCAATGCTAAGTTTTTTATGGCTGCTGTAATAGCTAAAATAATAACCTGTGTTAAGTGCTTGTTGTCCAATGCATCCTACTAATTGATAGTCTTGGGAAATGTAATTCATTATTGCATTGATTTTTAACATTGTAGCTTGGCCATTTATTACAACCACAAGCATTCTACCAGATGGCTTCTAGGAAGTCGTATCTCCTTGTCTGTGATTCAGAGGAGAGGAAAGAAGGCAGCCAGGAAGGTTTCTTCTCTGGCTACATGTCCTGAGGAACTACTGGCAATGCTCTTGTGTGACTCCTATGGGAGATCTTAGATAAATAAAAGATGAAGACTACCATATTTAAATTAATATCTTTGATACTGGATGAGAACAAGAGAGAGAGTTTGTCTTATCTACTATGACCAAGGAAAATGCCTTTCCACCCTTTCTTTTCTTATTACATGAAGGGACATCGCTGCAGGTTTTTTTCACTCATTCCTACATTGACCTCTAGGGTTTGTTCCTCTCCCAGGGAACAGCAGCTTCTCACCCCATCACTGAGCCTGGAAAAGGTCAGGGCTTAAACGTGAGGGTCTCTCTAGGCTTTGCCACTTGCTTGTCTTTCTGAGAAGTATAGACCCTGCCACCATGAGCACCAAACTTTCCCTCCACCCCAGGGGCTCTCGGAGCATGGGGCTGCAGATCAAAGGGAGTGGAGCAACACCTCGTGTCAATGGCCATGTTTAGCAGATTGGAAGAGTAGTTTGTGAATAAGTCAGGAAGGAAACTGTCTGCTCTCTTTATTTCCTCTGAAAAAGCATTCTTATACTCACAGATAAAACAATGTGTTATTTTTGTATCCGAGATGGATGAATGGAAGGTGGAATCAAAGGGCCGTCTTTAAATAATCACAGACCATGTTTGGTTTGGAAGCCGTTCTTGTTGGGCTGTCTGGGAAGAAGAGGGGATGAGTTTGTGGACATGTCAAAGCAAGCTGTCTGCTTGCTTTTGGCTGAGGAACTGAAGAGACAGCAAATCTGCAAATGTGGAACCAGAATAGCAAATGACTGCCAGAGCACTCAGCAGGTGGAGGGAAGTGTGTCCCTAAAGGCCATGGTACACAAGCTGCTGGGCATGGAGGGAACACAGGCTTTCTTTGGCAGCTCTTCTTCTTCAGCTCTGCTCTCTGAGTAGGTGATTTGCCATGAAATTCCTCAGCATCTCTGAGCACCCACCCCCATGCTGCACTGCCATGACCATGGGATCACATGGATTAAGCGGGGTAAATCACATTGGTGTATGGACGAGGGATGCTTTGTGTACAGCAGAGTTGCTGTCCCAGGCATTGCTTTTTCCCTTGACAACTAAGCTCCACTTTGATGTTTAGAGCTGGAATCCTAATGACAGAGCCCATGCCAGCCCAAGCCTTGATATCATACCTGGAGGGGTCAACACAGTAGTCCAGATTCTCATCCCCACATGGCCTTGGTGGCTTCTGTTACCGCTGAGAGAAGCTGCTGTTAGTGGCACTTCTTCACTTGCTCCTTCCTTGCCTCTCTGCAGCACTGCAGAGACACAGGATGGAGTGGGAGGATTTTGGGGGGGCTCTGGGACAGGAAGGAGGCTGCCACTTGCCACAGCAGGTCAGGCGGATGGGACAGAATTGCACATGGGCTAAAGTCTGTGTGTAATGAGGTAGCTGGTGGGTAAAAGTCTGGGAGGGGTGTAAGGTTGAGCCAGAAATCTTGGGCTATTTGGCATAGAAATAGATTTACAGCTGTGTACAGCTTCTCCAAACTCTGCTAATCCTGACCTCTTCTCAGTGTGTCTGCCTGTTCTGCCTCAAATCAAAAGTTTCCATACCCAGCTGAGAGGCACTCATCTAGCTCTGGCTGCAACGCTTTTAGCAAGACTAGGAGTCAGAGAACTGCAGAATCATGGAATCATAGAGCACCAGGTTGGAAGGGACCTCAAGGATAATCTGTTCCAACCTTTCTTGGTAAAAACAGTCTACACAAGATGTCCCAGCACCTTGTCCAGCTGAATCTTCAAAGCTTCCAACGTTGGATAATCCACCACTTTCCTGGGGAAATTATTCCAATGGCTGATTTTCTCACTGTGGAAATTTTTCTGCTTGTGTCCAATAGGAATTTCCCCAGAAAGAACTCATACCCACTATCCCTCATCTTTTCCATGTGACTCCTTGTAAAAAGGGAGTCTTCATCTTGTTTGTAGCCACATGTTAAATGCTGGAACATAAAAATGAGGTCTCCCCTGAGCCTTCTTTTCTCAAGGCTGAACAAACCCAGAAGAAACAGCAGTTCTTCGATCATCATTGTGGCTCCAATCTAGACCCTCTCCAGCCTATTCACATCTTTTTTGTATAGCGGGGACCAAAACTGAACACAGTATTCCAGGTGTGGCCAGACAAGCAATGAGTAGAGTGGGGTAGTTACATCTTTATCTCTGCTGGAGATGCCTTTGTTAATGTAACCCAGCATCCTATTGACTTTCTTTGCCACAGCAGCACACTGTTCACTCACATTGAGCTTGATGTCCACCAGGAACCCCAGGTCACTTTTCATGGAGCTGCTCCCCAGCTGGGTAGATCGCAGCCTGTGCTGCACTCTTAGACTGTGTTTTCTCAGGTGCAAGACCTTGTACTTGTCCTTGTTGAATTTTGTAATGTTTCTGTTGGCCCACTCTTTCACCCTAGCCAGGTCATCCTGCAGCGTGGCTCTCCCTTCCAAAGAGTCCACTTCCACTCTCAGTTTGGTATCATCAGCAAACTTCATCAGGGTATACTTGATCCCATCTTCCAGATCACTCATGAAGATACTAAACAGAGTTGGGCCCAACACTGATCCTTGGAGGACCTCACTAGTGACAGGTCACCAGTTGGAAAAGATGCTATTTATTACCACCCTCTGCATGGACCACTTGTCTCAGCCATAATACATCAGTTTCTCTAAGAGGAGGTGGTGGGAAACATCAAATCTGGTGTTTGATAACCAAGCCCAAACCCAGATTGAAGAAATACTTTCTGGTTGCCTAATTTAGCTCGGACTTTTCAAAGACAGCGCATTTGCTTCTTTCACTAACTCCTCAGTAGCATAGGGTAGTGGTTAAGGAGTTGCTGTCTTCCACCCCAGGACTGGCTGTACTGTGCCTCAAGGGTGGTCTGAGTCCTGCCATAAAGAGCAGCAGCAACAAATGAACCTTCAGCCCCTGTAGGTTTTGGTGAATAAATGTCAGAAACTATTACTCACCATCTGCACGGGTGCTGCTCAGAAGCAAGAGCAGGGCATCAATATGTAAAAGGAAAGGCTGATGCCAGAGGGTAGGCAAGCTGAATTAGGCTGTATCATTTCTGTCATCCCTATGTCCCATACCTCAATCAAGCAGTTTAAAAAATAGTTGTGAAAAATTAACAGTCTTGGTATTTTAAAGAAATGGATCCTTTATGTCTTCATCTGTAGTTGCAGTCATATTTTAATTCAGTGAGCTTTATTCTCAAAGCTCCAGAATGGACATGACAGAGGAATCTTAGACATAGGGCATGAATGCAAATCTGATTATCACCTTTAGAGAGGAAAAATATTATGCTAGTTAAGCTGCAGCTACAGGAAGCAATTCAACCTCTGAACAAAGCTCTGTAACCTTGTTTGAAGCCAGGCAGCACATCCCTCTGGATTATGTGGTAAACCCACCAATGAGGCATCAATCATTCCTTTTTCATGTGTCAGAAGTAACATTGAGCTGCCTGGGGTCTGAAATTGCTGCAAGTGCTGTTGACAAAATTACTGTGAAATCATGTTCAAAGTTACTCCTTTTTGTCCTCTCATTTTCTGTCTGTGGAGGGTGTATCAGAATAAGAGGCAGAGCATGAAGGGTTTTATTTTTGCATATTTTACCAATCAGATGGAAAACATATTGTGGGAAGTGTGGTATTTTGACATGATCACAGGATTTGCAAAACTGACTGTTCTGAAGCCATTTTATGAGTTCCTAAACAGCAGTCTGAAATTAATTTCATTTTTACTTTTTTGCTTTTAAGATCTGTCAGTGGTCTCTAATACTCTCTGGGTTTCTAATGTTCATGTTCTCTGCTGCTCTGTTTTCAGTTGTTGTTTTTGTTTTCCACTTTCTGTGCTTAATCTGTTCTCTGGTTTGGAGAGCTCTCCCTGCTCCCTGCCAGCTGGGTTCTGAGAGGTGCTGCTGGGGAAGGAGAGGGTTCCGTGTCCTTTCAGAGACCTTGGCAGCCTGCTCTAACCCATCAAAGTTTCTGGTGAGGGCTTCTGGGGCAGAGGTGTGGGCTTCAGTGCTCAGCCATCAGCACAGAAGAACTCGCTGAGCTCAGAGTGCCTGAGGAAAGCATCCTGAGCAGCAAACCCCAAGCAGCAGCACCGCAGCATGTCCTGGATCACACCTGGATTCACTGATGTCTACATCAGCACAAGCCTTCCCTGGAGCTTCTCCTACACATTAGCAGCAGCTCTCACACCACGGCATTCCCCACAGGAAGGGCCAGCAGAGCTGTTCCCTCCGCGCATCCCCATCCCCTCCTAAGGCTGCCAGGGAGTGAGAGTTTTCAAGACCTCTGCTCCTCTGTTGACTGCGGGCTTGGCCGGATGGGTTTTGCAGTTGCGGGTGGCGAGAGGCTTGAAACTGCATAGAGAGGCCCACACACATGCTTGCACAGAGAAAATCTGGCTAAAAATGCCCTGCAGCTGAATTTACAGCTCTAAAGGAAATTATTATCTGAGTGGCCATCCTCAGCCTGGACACTTCACCTCCTGCACCTGAGAGAAGAGCTGACTTTTTATGGAAAAAAATTACAGTTGGATCAAATGTTATTTTTCTGTATTCAGTGCAACAGCTTTGCTGGGGAGACCACGTTTTTTCCCAGGGTCTGCGAGCCAGTCCATACAGAGATTAATGCCCCATTGAAAAGAAACTGGTCCTTCCTGGTATTTTATTTTAATGGCAAAGAAACATAAAGTGCCCTTGCTGTGCAGGCCATTTTCTAAAATGTTTGCCCCTTGATTTTCCCAGGCACATCGGAAAGGTCAAACCTGGAGCTAATAACCCTGACCTGTACCTGTGTGGCTGCAACGCTCTTTTGGCTCCTGTTGACCCTCTTCATTCGCAAGCTGAAGAGGGTAAGAATAGACAGGAGCTCCCAGTGGCTCCTGCCTCTCCTTACCAGCCCTTTGCTCATGTCAGAAAATCATTCCCAGGACACTGGGATTGCTGAGTCTAATGAAAAGAATAATCTGATTCCACCCTTGTTCCCAGTGCAATCACCAAGCTGCTGATGGGTGCTCAGGGAACTATAACTCACAAGGCTGAGTATGAGTAAGCCAGGAAGCAGAGCCTGGGTGGGGGCAAGGCTCTGAGTCTCACAAGCATTTGGGTGCCTGACTCCCACCAAAGGCATCCCCATTCCCTGAAAAGATGTGGGGGTTTGGCATCTTAATGTCTTTGAAGATCTGAGTGAGTGGGAAAGACAGATCTTCACAGAGCAGGATGAGGTCTGGTTTGCACACAGTGTCTGGTATAATTACATTACTTCCAAAGTGATATTTTGCTGAAGTGGTTTTGTTGGTGCAGCTTCAAGGGATATGACCCTATATCAGAATGATAATGTTAAGTGCCCCTGCAGCTGCTCCTCCTTCTTGTCCAAAGCTGACAGTGATAGTTTAAAGCCCCTTTTTGCTGACAGCACCATGTCTGCATTGCTCAGTTGGTGTGTGCAGGTAAAAGCACAACAGCTCTCATAAGCAGAAAATAGAGAACCTCAGTAATGCAGAAAGATCTCACAGAATTTTCTGGAGCAGATGGATTTGAGGAAGGCAGTACTGGGGAGATGGGGTGCACTGCAGGACATAAGGAATGGCTGCATGTCCCCCTGTCCCCACTTCCACACCAGAGCTGAGACCAGCTGCCCTCCTTCACCCAGTGTGAGAGGTACCACAGGGCAGTGCCACAGGCATCACGGCTAAGCATGTTCCAGGTGGCTGAGCTCCCTGACAATTGCTAAAGGCTGACTGCAGCCTGCCAGACCATTTTATCCCAGCCTGCACTAAGTCCTGTCTGTATCTTAGGTTTTACACTGAGAACTTCTCTTGACTATGGGAAAGCAGTACCAGACCTCCAAAACAGGGCGGTATAGCAGCAGCTCCTCTGCCTGCCTTCCTATTGGCACAGACTTCCATAAAAGAGAAATGCATGGGAGTTTGGGGAGAAAGAGAAGTAGAGGGCAACTGAAGATATGGAGAAACTTTGTAACTATAAGAGAAATTACAAAGCAAGTTCTGGCTGCACACCAGTAATGATGAAACAATTCAAAACATGACTGCAAACCCTTGGAAAATGAAGGTTTCAAATGTAGCGAAGGGTTGCAGATATTTTTTAATTTGTTATGACATCAAAACTTGACATTTGCTTGTTAGATTGCTAAAAGATTATTAAAATAATCATTGTTGCTGTAGAACAAGGGACTTGATGGCATGTGAAGACTTCTTTCCAGATGAGTCTCTCCAGCTAATGCTGGCTTATGCTTATGGTCTTCTCCATGTTTATGTTACAAACCCTTACTCTCAAGGATTTATGTCTGGAATTAGCTCTAAATTACATTACCACAATGAAAAAAGATACTTATGTGCTTCTGAGAGAATTTTCTTAGAGCCTGTCTGTTACACATACAGGGACAAACGATGTGGTATTCAGTGCACCTCAAGAAAGAACCGTAGGAAGCTCTCAGCATCTTCCCACTCCCCTATTGCTTTTTCTGGGATGGATTCACTTCGAAGTTTTTCTCAAGTGACTGGTAGAAACAGTCTGGTACACTTCTCTATCAAGAAACGCTCTTTTGTGAGCACCAAATGTGCCTTTGTTTCTATCCATATCCCACTTACCCATGTCCTGTCCAGGGTCAGTGGGTGGTTTGAAGCCAGGATTTATGCCAAGTGACTTTTCCTCAAGCATCAGTGCAATCTACCTTGGGATAAACTTTCTGATTATTTGGGATGGTGAATGGCAACTAAACCAGGAGCTATTAACTACTGTCATTTTAGTCTAGTTGTGTTTGTAACCAAAACATACATAGCTAGTAATATCCTTCTCAAAGTAATGTCTAGAAACACATTATTAGGGAAGAAATTCTTTCCTGTGAGGGTGGTGAGATGCTGGAATAGGTTGCCCAGGGAGGTTGTGAGTGCTCCATCCCTGGCAGTGTTCAAGGCCAGGTTGGATGAAGCCTTGGGTGACATGGTTTAGTGTGAGGTGTCCCTGCTTATGGCAGGGGGGTTGGAACTAGATGATCTTGAGGTCCCTTCCAACCCTAACTATTCTATGATTCTATGATTCTATATTTCTAAGCTGTAGAGAAGGAAAGTTGAAAGTAACAGGAGGCAACAAGAAAACAATATGTTGGTATATCTGTGCAGTTTTGTCTGTGCCCATGTGCTATTTCCAGGAGTTTAGGAAAAGCAACACAAAGAGGTTTAGTTAACAGATTTTTCCATTATTCCAACTAATAGCCAGGAAATTAGAGCAAACATCAGACCTTGCCTATAGAAATATAAGTACCCCTGTGTCAAGAATATTCCAGTGGATTAGAATCATAGAATCAGAATCATTTAGGTTGGAAAAGACCTTTAAGATCACCAAGCCCAACCTTTATACAAGGACTGCCAAATCCATCAATAAACCATGTACTAGGGGCCTTATCTACAAGTGAATGCAATTCTTTGAAGGTTGAAATGCATGGACTGCAGAAAACTTTGCTACTAGATTCATTTTTCCTTACATTTCTCATGTGAAGTGGATTATCCGTTTGCTCAGTAGAAACTGAACTTCTGGCAAATTAATTTGAAGTTATGTGTTTGAGCTTGGGTGTTCATGAATTTCTTCACACTCAAATAATTTCATAGAATTACAGAATCATAGAATGGTTTGGGTTGGAAGGGACCTTGATGATCATGTAGTTTCAACCCCCCTGCCACAGGCAGGGACACCTTCCACTAGGCAGTGTTGCTCAGAGCCCCATGCAACCTGGCCTTGAACACTTCCACAGACGAAATAAATCCTGGATATTTGTAAACAGTTTCTGAAATGTATAATGCCTGGTCTCCTGATGACTGGTCTTGCACAACTTGTAACCACCTATGGCCTGTCTTTGCTGGGTTTATGGAAAAAATAAACACAGGCAGTTGAGTCCCATGTGTTCCATATGGCCACTTCTCGCTTTGCACAATCATGAAGGAAAGTTATTTTTATCAGCAATGTTTAGACATTTGCTGAAAATATTTCTCTTGACTGTGCAGAAGGCCTGTATCATAACACCATATGTTGATACAGATCCACATGGATTTCATTGAAGAAACTGGTATGCCACATAGAAGGAAAGCTAGAGGAAGGAGTTTCTTCTACATAAAAAGTCTTGCAATATATAAAAAAGCCAAAGGAGCTTAACCAAGCCATCTATTGAACTATGAAACACAGCCTCATGGACAGAATTAACTGTCCAAAAGATGCTGACAGATACCCTTATCCTTTTTTTCATTTTGCAATATTCTGTGTTTTTTAGCCTTATTCCTCCGAAATGAAGACCAACCATTATCTGTCAATCATAATGGATCCTGATGAAGTTCCACTAGATGAGCAATGTGAACGTCTGCCTTATGATGCCAGCAAGTGGGAAATTGCAAGGGAAAGGCTTAAACTAGGTAATATTGGCATACTTCACTTTGGGTTTGCAGTGATTGAACAAGATGTACCTGTAACTGCAGGTAAAGAGGAACTGGGTGTGTTTTAGACATGCAGTACAATGTACTGCCAAGTTTGGTGTGTGCCATTTCATATCAAGTGCCCTGGCCAATGTCTGAATTACAGTGTTTAGGACCGACTGACTCTGTCTACCTGACTTTCCATATGTATATTTTGACAACAAGTAGGAAAACTAAAATAGGATCATAGAATCATTTAGGTTGGAAGAGAACTTTAAGATCATCAAATCCAATCCTTAATCTAGCACTGACAACTTCACCTCTAAACTATGTCCCTAAGTACCACACCTACACATCTTTTAAATACCTTCAGAGATGGTGACTCCACCACTTCCCTGGACAGCCTGTTCCAGTGCTTGACAACCCCTTTGGTGAAGAAATTTTTCCTAACACCCAATCTAAACCTTCCATGGAGCAACCTGAGGCAATTTCTTCTTCTATAAGTTGATACGTGGGAGAAGAGATCAACCTCCACCTCACTATAACCTCCTTTCAGGTAGCTGTAAAGAGCAATAAGGTTCCCCCTAAGCCTCCTTTTCTCCAGAATAAGCACCCCCAGTTCACTCAGCTGCTCCTCATAGGACCTGCTCTCCAGACCCTTCACCAGCTTTGCTGCCCTTTTCTGGACCTGCTTCAGCACCTCAATATCTCTTCTGTAGTAGGGGCCAAGAACTGAACACAGGATCAAGGGTGCAGCCTCACCAGTGCCAAGTACAGGGGGAACATCACTGCCCTGGTCTTTCTGCCACACTATGTCTGATACAGGCCAGGATGCCATTGGCCTTCTTGGCTGCCTGGGCACAAGCTGGATCATGTTCAGCTCTGTCAGTCAGCACCCCCAGGACCTTTTCTGCCAAGCAGCTTTCCAGCAAATCTTCCCCAGGTATGGGGTTGTTGCAGGCCCAGCACTTCACCTTGTTGAACCTCATACCATTAGCCTTGGCCCATTGATCCAGCCTGTCCAGATCCCTCAGCAGAGCCTTCCAGCAGATCAACACTGCCAGCCAACTTGGTGTTGTCTGTAAATTTGCTGAAGGCGCACTTGATCCTCTCATCCAGATCATTGATAAAGGCATAAAACAAAACTGGCCTCAATCCTGGGTCCTAGGGAACACCACTTGTGACTGGCCACAAGCTGGATTTATTGCATTCACCACCGCCCTTTGGGCTCACCCACCCAGACAGTGTTTTACCCAGTGAAGAGTACACCTATCCAAGCCATGAGCAGCCAGGATGCTGTGGGAAATGCTGTTAAAGGCTTTACTATAGTCTAGGTAGACAACATCCACAGCCTTTCTCCCATCCACTGAGTCACCTTGTCATAGGAAGAGAATGAGGACAAGAATGCTGCACTCTAATTTTTGCAGATTGATTTACTTTAAACACAACATAAAACCAGGGCAACCAAAGGCTTCCAAATCAGACCACTGACTTGGAAGCTTCTCTCTCCATATTCCGGAGCCTGACCTTTGGCATTTACTGCAATTTTCTTCCCTTGTAACCTTGTCATGTACTCATTTGGAAAATGAGCCTATGCAGAAACAAGTCCTTGCAGTCCACTCTTTACCCCAGCCTGTTCCTCCTTTTCCTCCTCTCTCCAGTGCAATCTCCCTGTTTTCCCTCTGTGCTGCAGACATATAAACATTCTTGTCAGTGCACCATAAAGTGCAAGAATGTGACACATGAGCCCACTCATAAATAAGTAAATAAATAAGTTTTCATGGAAACTTTGAACTTACGGCTATCTTGCCTACAGATGCCCAGTGTAAGGCATGGGTTTGAGAACATTCTTTACTTGCTTAGCCTAGTGTGAGGCTGCGGAGGAGAGCAGAAGGGTAGAGACCAGGTTTTGAAGTTGAAGAATCCCTCCAGAAGCCACACAGATTTTGGCAAGGGGGTCAACATTAAAATATCACTGATAAGCTCAGCCTGTTGCTGTAGTGCTGTTTGTTCTTTCAGGCGCGCATTACATTTGCCCTACAGGAAGGTCTAGAAAATCCCTGCATTTTAGCTAGGAGCTAGAACAGATTCCTGCTGTCCTCTGGGGGTGAGGGACAGGTGATTGCAACATGTATACAATTGGGATCACACTTCATTTGCCTGCTAGAAGTCACAAGGTGAGCAGATGTGGACAAGCACAGCTGAAATACACTGCTAGCAATTTATAATTGTCATACACAATTCTGGGAATGCTGAAACATTGTGCTGGAGTGTCTTCAGTCGTCAAATAGTTTTCTCACAATGCTGGACCAAGAACCTGATGTGCTGGCAATGTGGTCACCGGTTTATTCAATGCTTTATTTGTGTATAAGATCCATGGAAAGAACTGAGCAGAAATGGAATGTAAACACCAAGGAAAACCACATCTTGCAGGCTTAGTGGTTTCGGAATCCGAAGGTGAGGAATGGTGAGCAGAAAATGAGTTAAAAGTGGAAAAACTGGTGTAAACAAACAAAGAACATTGACAGAATGAGAACCAGATTCAGAGACCTTAGGTATGCGCAGTATGCTAGATTAGCTCAGCGCAAGTCCTGCCTCCATGGCAGTTGGCTCAGTCTTTGAGTAACCTTGGCAGTCCCTGAGGATTAGTGTCTCACAAACACAAAATGTGCTTCTATGTTTTTTTAAAAATATTTTTACTTAGAAATTCAACCCCTTCCAGCATCAGATATGTGTGGTTTTCTCTTCCCACCTACTTGTCCTCCAGGATACATATTTATTGTAAGTTTTTCAGATAAGTCTCTCTTTTCAGCCCACATCTCCTTTGTTATGTATTCCTCCAACACACATATGTACAGCCCACAGCTGTGATGCAATGCTTGTATAATAGGGCTCCCCCTTCATCTGTAAGAGCTACAGTAAATTTCATATGGATACCACTGAAGTCACGATAATTAATATTCAGTATAGATTAGTCTGACTGAGAGCAAAATGTCATCTTTTCATTAGGTAGAAAACTGCAGTGCTATAAATCACTGTCAGTGTGGTCGTCGATAACACTGCAATCTATCAAGCATTTCTCACCTGACTCTTGGCCTTGACCTTCCTAATCTGTGAGAGGTCACACACTGCTGACACTGTGGTGCAAGGTCTCAAGGGAGCACTGCCACATGGCTCCAGTGCAATGTCAAACACACTGGTGGTAGACGGCTTCCTGAGCCCTGCTCCCTCCTGGGCACTGCAAGCCCGCAGCGTTGGCACTGAGCAGAGCACTTTCTGTTCTCCTTTATGTCAGAGCTGTTGTACACAACATAATAGAAAATATGAAGCCACATATGGGGAAAACACAGATGACTCAAACTGTAGCAAAGGACCTGAGAAACAAACACACCACTGGGCCTTCACACAGGCATGGAGAGCAGTGTCTGCCAAGTGCTTTTTGCAGATGCCCCAGTTCCAGTACCACACGTACTTGAAGGACTTTGGTGAAATGGGGCTGAAAAGAAAAACTCCTGATCCAAAACTCCTTGATTGAAGAGTATGCTCACGCTAATGACTTCTGAATTGCATCAGGAAACCAAAGTCAAGCACAGAAAATTTAAGTAGAGCACTTCACTTCCTTTGTCTTTTCATACATTTCACACTTGAGTGCTACCCGAAACATGGCCAGTGTTGCTGTTCGAAGACTGTGGCAAGTTGTCAGCTCAGATGGTTGGGCAACTTAATATTCCACAGTTTAAGTGCTCTATTTAACATTTTATTGTCAATTGCAAGAGCAATCATAGCCACAATCTACATACTGAACTGTGGATTTTGATCTACACACCGCAAAATTAAAGCAACCTTATTCTGTGCTAACCTTTACCATGGTACAAACAATAGTGGAGCAACAAAGACGGATACATCAAGTATTAATACAATTTCCCACTAAATTGCAACCGTTGTTTAGAGAAGGAAGTGTTGTTGCCAGCGCTTATTCTCCTTTATGAAAGGTTAGCAGCTTTGTGTAGCATTATGAGCTAACTGGTATGTTTCCCAAGTGGTGACTAAGTAGGTTATCTTGATGTGGGAAGCAAGTTAACAGTGATGGAAACAGATTAAAGCTATGGACTAAAAAAAAAGGTATGATGGGTTTTATAGGACCTCAGGCTATAATTTCAATCTTGTAGAAATCATGAGCAGCCAATACATTAAGGCCAAAAACATTAATTCACCAAGATAACGGAGACCTTAGTCTTAACATTGCTTCACTTATACCTCTGCTGAATTGAAGCAACTGAAAAAGGTGACTGTAGATTTTCAAAGACATACACCAATTCACCTGTATTTGTGTGTTGAACACTAAGCCAAGACTCAGTCAGTTGATTCAGTTCTTCCTGGGGTTGTTTTAGAGTAAAAAATGCTACACTTCTGTACATCTAGGAGGGAAGTAAATTTCGAGGGGGGGGGGGGGGGGGTGTGTG
>NDXB01010426.1:49890-61518 GCA_002631895.1 Agapornis roseicollis
GGGGGGGGGAGGGTGCCTAGCATATTTCACATTGTGTTTCCATTGCTTTGATAACATGTGTTTTTGCTTCTACTGTCAGACATACTAAGAATTACAGTTTAGAAATGTGATACACATATAAAAGAGACTATCTATTTAATGTAGAACTGACAGCAGTTTTTCTCTGCTTGTGAGTGTCTGGATGGGATTCTTCTCTCACTTAGACACCAACACATTAGATGTTCAAGTAAAAGCTAGTCAGATGTCCATCATAGGAAAAGCGAACTATCCTATGGAGATGGCTAGGTCACATGCCAATATCTGATAAATAAATATATGACACATGTTATCCTTTGCTTTTATATGAAAAGCTGACCTTTATTTTCTGCTCTTCTCTACACCACAAAGCCTGCTGCTATACTTTTGCTGGACACTTATGTGCTTGGCGTTTGCTGAAGGTAAAGCACAAGTACAACCTGAAAATAGTTACTAGGAAATAAAATCTATTGCCAGCTGATATCCTGACTAGAACTCTCTGATCAAAACTCTGCCAGACACTTGAGAAGAGCAGAGGCAGCCACGCCTGTCTACATGAGCACAGTGTCAAAGAGGTAGACAATATTCCCTGCATCAAACACTAATAAATCATGAAAGAGCCTCTGAAGATCGTAAGATTGACAGAAAATGTCATGAACTCTAGAAAAGTTATGACTGTACCATTGGAATCTGTACCTAGACTGTACCCTTGGAATCTTACCTGGTTGTGAAGATGAAGGAAAAGGATGATCAGCTTCTACTGCTGAAGATTTTTATCCATGTCCACTGTTTTCTCTCAAGGATCTCTGGGTGCTGGTCCTGGGGTCTTTTCAGTAGCAGCATAATGATGATCCAGCACAGATGTCTGCCCTTGGACACCTGGAAGCATCATACTCACTGTGATCAAACCCATCATTTGTCACTCCAAGTCCCCACTCACTGAATCCCCCCAGACCTCATTTCACAAATGTAAAGGTCTCATTTGCACAGATTTACAGCTTCTCACCACTCCATAATCTCGACCTCCAAGGGTGTGCTATGGAAGGGCATCAGCAGGTTGTGCATGTACTCCTGGGGTTTCAATGCAAAGCTACTGCTGGCTCCTTGGAGTGAAAATAATTTTAAGGCACCTTGTTTGAGCTGGATGAATTTAACTTGTAAAAATTACCAAAGCCTGAAAGCTGCACCTTAGTGTGTGTGTGAGTTCAGGTGGAGGCCTTGTGTTACAGAGAATATAACTAGCAGTGTGCTAGCCTGCTGCAGGGTGCAGTGTGCTCAGGGCAAAACCAGCAAACCTTGTTCTGGCAGCTAGGCTTTAAAAATTGGGTCAGAAGTCAGGGTATCTCTACCAAATGGTTGCATTCATTTAGCATCATTTTCAAGCAGATCAGTTACTCCCTCCAAGGACACAGTCTTCTGGTTTGTCTGCTTACTCTTAAGAAAACTAAAACCAACCAAATAGCAAGAAAATACCCAGTCCTAAAAGACCTCTATGTTGAAAATAGACACGTAAGACTCCTTGTAAAGCATATTTTTCAATTAATTATTTATGAAGCCATTTGTTGTCAAGGTTTCTTTTTTAACAAAATGTACCTCTCCAATTCATTTTCTTCACAGGAAAGTCTCTTGGACATGGAGCTTTTGGAAAGGTGGTACAAGCATCTGCTTTTGGAATTAAGAAATCACCAACATGCAGGATAGTTGCTGTGAAAATGCTGAAAGGTATCTATTGCAAAGCTGGGCTGGAAAAAAATTTGCTTTATATAGTGTGCTACTGTTAATATGATTCTGTTGTAAACAAGAGTGTGTGATGTTATCCCCCCATGAATAATTCTCTGAAGCCTCCAAAATGTGCACACCAAGTTTTGGTTATCCACATGAGTGAAATGGCAGAACTACAAAATAAAAACTGCATTCACAGTAAAAGAAGTGATAAATTGTCACATGATACGGGAGGATGTGTCAGGTGCAGTGAGAATCCGAGCGCCTAATGTGTTTGAAACATTCTGGTTCCACTACCTCAAATCTCAGGAAGAATGAAAGAGTGACTTTTGTAGGATTGGAAGGAGCAATTAGGTTTCCTTCATACCATACATTCTACCATCATGTTAGGCTGACCCTAGGCTGAGCACTGTGAACAAAATTTGGCTGGAGCATAAGGCACCCACCTTGATGTGAAGACACTTGGACAGAAGCTCTCATATTTTCCTTGGTCATTTGTTTCAATGATTAATCAATGCACTACCAAAAACAGGTCCTGTATAAAGACAGGCTGAGAAAGTTGGGGCTGTTCAGACTAGAAAAGAGAAGGCTGTGTGGAGACCTCATAGCAGCCTTCCAGTATCTGAAGGGCGGCTATAAGGATGCTTTTGAGGGACTGTTCATTAGGGACTGTAGTGATAGAACAAGGGGTAACAGGTTGAAACTTAAACAGGGGAAGTTTAGATCGGATATAAGGAAGAAATTCTTTCCTGTTAGGGTGGTGAGGCACTGGAATGGGTTGCCTAAGGAAGTTGTGAGTGCTCCATCCCTGGCAGTGTTCAAGGTCAGGTTGGACAGAGCCTTGGGTGACATGGTTTATTGTGAGGTGTCCCTGCCCATGGCAGGGGGTCTGGAACTAGATGATCTCAAGGTCCTTTCCAACCCTAACTATTCTATGATTCTATGTCTATTTTTATGTCTGACTTTTGCATCTCATTCTAAGTTTCTCTATTAGATTATATAATGATTTTTCTTCATGAAGCTAAACAGATTGAGCAGTTTAAATCTTGGAGCTGTTGTGCAGGTGTGTCCTCTTTGAATCATCTGTAGGCTCATCACATAGTGCTTAGGATGCTGACACCCAGCTTATGTAATGTATTTGCCAGCATGTTTCATACACCAGTGCTCTCCCTAAAGTGAAATCATCTCCTAGTTATTCACTGCCACTTTTCTCATTGGAGCAGAAAGGACAGAGATCCTCAACAGTATGAAGAAGACACTTGCAAAGTTAACAGCAGGATGATATTCAGTCATAGCCTGAAGCAGCCGTGGCTGAATTCCCTAGCCTAGAGTCCTGGTGGCATCGCTTCCTGTGTATTTAGCTTTCCATTGTTTATGTATCTAAAGGATAATTTTGCATTGCCCTGGGATCTTATGCTGCGTTGCTTATTTGTCTTAATCCGTGAATCCTTTTCAGTGTCATCCTCTGCCAGGACACATCCCCTGCTCTGCTGATAAGGCTGGGATCCCTGATGCTCTCAGTTGGCTCTGTTCAGGCACAGTTTGAGTACATCCCTCTTACCCAGTAGCTTCTAGCTTCACAGCTGCTTACTTATTAGTTATCAGGAGATCTGTATGCATTATGTCCAGCCTTTTGGAGGCACATGTGTGATACTCTCAGACCTAGTCTGTCTCTGCAGCACTCAACCTGAAATAGTTGCTATTTCTTGCTGGTAATGACCTGGAAGCTGTACTATGTGTACGGTGACCCATATTGTCCTCAACAGGCTTGTGCTGCAATATGACATTAAATGCTTTCAGATTGTCCCCACAGAGGGTGTTTGCAGCTGAGAGGGTTGCAAACCTTTCTCCTCACTCTTTTTCCAGAAGCACAGAAATACCCTATTGACCAGTGCCAAATGAACAACTACCCTGCAGCAAGCATGTCTGGAAAATGGGAAGGAACTAAAGCTTTGGTCCCTGTCCAGACCTTCTGCAGCAGTGGGCCAATAGCCATCTGTGTCACTGGTTTCAAGTCTGTCACCCGGGTTATCGCCTGACCCTTGGTTAACTGAGTTTTCTTGTCAACATGCAGATGTATGTGCTGGCGGAGTGGTCTTGCCAGATTCAGCACTTTATGTACGTCAGCAGTCTTCTTGTGCCAGCCAGCACCATCCAGGCAGCAAGGGTTGCTCCCGGAATAGATGGGAGCAGCCAGCAGCTACAAGAAGTCTTCATGGTGAAATTCTTGTGTGCTCACACAGGGTAGATGCTTGTATGTGAGTCAGTAGTGAGAAACAGCAGCCCTTCCCATCCTAAGGGAAATCTCTGTTCACCTGGTGAGCTGAGCACTTGTTTTGCTCTTCTGACAATGAAGAGAGCCTGTGGTGACTAGATTCTCTGTAGGCATTTTCACCCAAAGTTACAGGCGATCTGCCCTATTGCTTGTGTCCTCCCTGGATTATCCAGGAACTCTGCAGTCATTTATAAGTTTCATTCTCACAGAATTCCCATAAGGTTGAGGGAAAGTCGCACCACCTATACAGATGAATAGTGTGTCACTGGGTACCTGGCAAATTTTGTGCTGGGCCAGCATGAAAATCTGTTTCAGATGCTGAAACAAAGCCTTTTAAAGACTTAGCTCTAGGTTCTTTCTACTGGACTGCTATTCTTACTCTTGATAAAGTCCTTGTGCATTTACATGAAGCAGTGTGTTTTTTCTTGCTTTCTTACCAAAATAAAATTCTGCAGAAAAATATTTGCTTGGAGGGTATTAAAAGTTTCATTCAACACTAAATAAAATGTTTTGGGTTTACTTGTGGAATTTCTTATATCATTATAATTACTACACTATTAGTATTGTTATTGATACTGATTGTAATTAATAAGGGTGAGATGCAGCCCCCTTTAACTGATTTCATAATGAATTAAAATTAAATAACTTTAACCAATTAAACTCTACTTCTCTCTTCTATCGTAATACTCCAGTCTTCCTCTGTAATGAGCAGAACCACACAAGCATCACCCAGGGGTGGTTCCTCTCTTCCCTATGCAGCTAGCTAATCTGATGGCAGCCTCTGGAAATGCTTTTCTCTTTCCACTCATTCCTTGAGATGTTGGTTAGTTCCGGCTAGTACATAACCCTTACACAGCTGAAGTCAGATCAGCTGAAACCTACTCTAGACAGAGTTAACTACAGTCTTGAAATCCCTTTTTATTTGTTCTTTCATTTTTGGCTGAAACAACGAAACTATTCATGTGAAAAACATTTCTCTCAGTTCTAAATATAACCAGGTCTACTGGGAGGAAGTTGAGTGCCTAAACCTTTTTATGGGTTTTATTGCAAGTAAGAGGATGCTGAGCAGGGAGGAATTGACAAAGAACATCAACACATGAAGCATATCCAGTAATGGAGGTTCTTTCAACAGAAAGTAGCAAGAAGTGGTAAAGCTCAGCAGGGCCAGTGCCTTGCCATTTCACATTGACATATTTTGTATTTACAGAAGGGGCCACAGCAAGTGAGTACAAAGCACTGATGACTGAGCTGAAGATCCTGATCCACATTGGTCATCATCTCAATATTGTGAATTTGCTGGGAGCCTGCACAAAAAATGGAGGTAAAAAAGTCTGCACTGCACTGAAAATGGGTTTAGATCATCTCCCAATTACAGCCAGTTCACTGTGCTGGTTTTCATCCAGGGGTCAAGTTATTAACTTGAAATATTTGAGCTCATCCTGTGGTTGGTGAAAAAAAGGAAAAGATAAAGAGAATTTTAGTCATTTAATGAAGTGATTAAACATTTTCTCTACTTAAACCCTCTTTTAGTATTTAGATGAGAAGTGCGAATTTAGGAACATGCCACTTGTCCTTCACTTCACTGCTCAAGCTCAAGTTAAACTTGATTTGGGAAGACTGGGAACAAGTGGTATCAGCTGCTGGCTCTCCACAATTAATCACAAGTGAACCATTATCAAATCCTTCATGATAATCCACTAAGAAAATCAAAGGGCCAGTACAAGCGATCATTTGTTTTAGATATGTCACCTATTCTAGTAGTGTGGGCTGAGGGGCTCCCATCTGAATGCAGACTGCTCAAAGGGGAAATGGAGGGGTCCTCAGGACCCAGGTTAATGACCCAGCTTTTAGGCCCTTACCTGTTTTCCAGAAACAACATTGTTTTGCTGACATGTCCAGTGTCCCTTCAAGCAGCCTTCTACACCATTAGGACATGTTTTTAGTTATTCTGGACTCAGGGTAGAGCTACTGGCATGACTTTTCTTCTCAGAACTGACACCACCTTGCATTGCTTTACACTGGTCAAAATGCACTTTCCTTTTGACCAGGACCTCTGATGGTGATTGTTGAATACTGCAAGTATGGGAATTTATCAAACTACCTGAAGAGCAAGAGGCACTTCTTCTGCCCTAACAAGGTGAGGAGACAAATGCCTCTGGGAAGGTTCGTCTTACCTAATGTATATGTGTTGGCAATGTAGATGTCAGCTTTTGAGCTCGTCTCCTTTCCTAGCTGGAAGGGAGTCCTTAGACTCCCTTCTACCAAAGGAGAGAAACAGTTTTTGGGTGCAGTTCACCTGAGCTATCTTAATATATGGAGTGGGGTGTACTGTGCCAAGAAAGGACTCATTTCTATCCCCTGACTGTACAAGGAGACTGCTGTGAGTAATTCACCAGGAGCCATCTACAGTAAGAGGAAGTGAATCTTATCCAAAGTGTCCCCACATGCTCTCGCCCCGCTGCTGACAAACCCATTCCTGGTGAGCTTGGGGTCACTTCACAGGCTGGTGTCAGCGAAGCCGAAGGAAGTGGTTTTGCCCACTGATTTCAGTATCGATGGGAACACAACCAAGAGAATGCCATTTAAATCTCATGTACAATATACCCTAATATTCAGAGATTTGCAAATGATCTCATTATTGTGTGAGAAGAGCTGTAGAGAAGAAAGAACATTAGAGTCTTGTCCTCACATCCCACAGCCTACTGCATGTTTCTTGTTACAAACATGAACCCAAGTATGCCAACTATATCCTGCTTGTGCACTTTCAGCAAAATCCCCCAAAGGATTAAGAGTTCTGAAGTGGGATTTCAGAGCCTGGACCCAGAACAGCAGTCCCCAAAACCCCTGCTCAGCTGTATCAAAAGCTCAGCAGCATCTCAGGGTTTATTCTGGGAGGGCTCTGAAGGAAAGCACACTTGGGAGGATATTCCCCTCCAAAGTGCTTTGGCTGAATCTCTGTTCCCAAGGCTGTCTGTGTTGGACTCTGCATGAGACACAGCAGTTGCCTCCTCCAAAATGCTGTTGTTGGCATAGGATGCTCAGCGGGGCATGGCCATGTGAAATTTACCCTGGGAGGAGCATGCTCAGACTCAGTGCTCCGGCATCCTTGGGAAGGTAACCCATCAGAAGGGAGAGAGGGAAGGAGCCTGGCTCTGTTCCAGTGTGCACAAGGGAGAGAGACAATCACAGGACAAGAGGAAAAGAAAGAGGGGGCAAGAGCATGGCCAGGCAGCTAGGCTGCTCTTTGGGTTGCAGAGGGAAATTATTTTCCAAACAGTGTTGCATGTGTCCCATTAAACTGTAATTGGCCATAACATGAAAGCAGTGGATAAAGGCACTGGGGAAGAGAGACAGTTGCTTCCAATATCAGCTCTATTTCAAGCACCAAATGCCCTTGCTCCTCATTGGAATGGCTTACAGGCACACACCAAGCATTGCTCAGGGAAACAGAGGCAGGTGCCTTAACTGGTGTGGGACAAAAAACTGACACTCCTTGAGAGGTCTGGGACACCTGCACTGTGGGCACATCCTTCTGAACTCATCATTTTTAGGCCCTTTCAGATGTCTCATTTCAGGCTGAGATGACCCACAGCCCAGCAGACATATCCACCAATGCACCCTGCAAATCATCACCACCCAGGCTGCCCCAAAATCATGTGCTGGTGCTCCCAAGCCACCATGTTTCAGTCCTGTGGGGATGGGAAACAACCCCGCCTATGGTACTGGACACCCACACCCATGGGAGACGTGACTGCACGTGCCACAGACCAGCCTTTCCCTCCGGCAGAAAGGCGACAGAAGTCTGACTCGGTTCCTCTCCCATCCCCTCTGTCGCTCTGATGTAGCACCTCTTCTTCTGTTTGTTTGAAGGACTCCTCTCTGCAAGGAGAGCCAATGAAAGAGAAAAAGGATATTGAGCCGGTGGAAGGCAAAAAACAAAGGCTGGCCAGTGTCACCAGCAGCGAAAGCTTCGCGAGCTCAGGGTTCCAGGAAGATAAAAGTCTGAGTGATGCGGAGGAGAACGAGGAGGGTAGGTATTAATTCCTTCCTGTCCCTACACGGTCTGTGATATTTTTACAACATACTGTGCATCCCTGATTTTTTTTCCTCATTTATCACCCTAATAAACATCCGTGGGAGACGCTCACGGGGTCATGTCCAGAGGGTAGAAGATTTAAAAAAAGATTACTTCCAGGGTTACTAAATCTGACAGGAAAACGTGTGATTGTTTCTCCTGACTGCTCCTTATCTTTGGGGAAAACACAGCAGTGTCCAAAGCACAGGGTATAAGGCAAGCACTGGTTTTGCTTCCAGTGACAGTAGGTTGACCTTCAAATACTACTCTGTGAACACTGAATTTATGGGAGTAATAGGGTCAGTAAAAGAGGGGGGAAATAACTGCCTTGTGAGAGATCTTTGTAACAAACCGCATTTCCCACCTTTGCAGACTCTGATGAGCTCTACAAGTTGCCCCTCACTATGGAGGACCTGATCTCTTACAGCTTTCAGGTGGCCAGAGGCATGGAGTTCCTCTCCTCCAGAAAGGTGAGGATTTTTCCCTGCAGAAGGATGGGATTCAGAGGCGAAATCACATCTACATTTTAGTGACACCTTCCTTGGGACAGCTCCCAAAGGAAGAGACATTTTCCTCTTGGCTTTATAAATATAATAATGTGTTTATCCAAGTGTCCACAGTGCATAAACACAGGATCATGGCTGAAGGCAGTGGATCAAGCTCATTCATTCAGGCAAGATCTTTTGGGTGTGGTGGGCTTTTACTTCTTCATTTCAATGTGTATTAGGTAGGGAGCTACAAATGAATCAGTGCTTTCCTTGCAAATGTCAAGGGGCTTAAAAATGTATCACTTTCTGGACTTCGGAATATTGGGTTTTTTTAAAAGAACTGCCAGTTTACAGTAACTTCATGTAAACTGCAGTCAACTTCCCTAGAAAAATATTATAGCGATGTCTCAAATAATACTAATAATTTTTTAAAGGATACGGGAGACAGTCAGGAAATTTGTGGGCAGGATTAAGGAAATGCAGCTTGATTGTGAAACTGTTTTATTATAGTGCATTCATCGTGACCTGGCAGCCAGAAACATCCTTTTATCTGAGAACAATGTCGTGAAGATCTGTGATTTTGGCCTCGCAAGAGATATTTATAAGAATCCTGATTATGTGAGAAAAGGAGATGTAAGTCGAGATGCTTGTTTATGTTTATAACATATCATTTCAAACCGTCCACTGAAATGTCCTGCAGACGTTCGCATTCCCTGAACTTAAAAGCTGGAAAGCTGTCATGTTTTTTATGTGAAGATGAGCTATCCAAATGTGTTGTAGATCTGGAAAGCATTTCTACCCTCAGGCATAATGCTTGTACATTCTCACTGTTTCGCGGCTCTGCCCCATTAATACTTCAGATATCTTTCAGACATGTTTCTTGGCTTGCTCAGCATTATCCCCTTACTCAGTAAACTTCCTCCAAGGAAACCAGTCCCTCCAAAACAAGGTGCGTGTCCCCCAGTGCACCCACACCAGAGCCATGGCTTGTGGTGCCCCAAGCTGCTGAGCTGGACTCACTGCCTCCAGCACATACTCATTTGGGTGGTTCTTGTGCTTCTGCTGCAAACAGAAGGTAGAACAGTAAGCCCCATGCCAGGCTGGGTCAGCAACTGTGCCTGTGCCCATTGATGCCATGGGAATTTGGTCTGGGAATCGGGGTCTCCAGGTCTCACCCACCTGCCACCTATTCCCTCCTCTGTAAATAGCTTTCAAGATTTACAGCATTGTATGTCAGCCTGGAAACTAAGTGAACATAACTTGGGTACTGCTCAGGAGCCCCTAACAGGCTGAGCTGAGGTGGCTTCAAGGTCGCTGGTACACTCTTGCAGTTCAGGCTCTGAATATTTCCCTGGGAACATCTGCAACACCATCACAAAATGGTTTACACTTAGATGTAGGGTTTTCTCCCCTGTCTCCAAGACGCTGGCAAGAGCTCCGTGCTCTTTACATATGCCCACGTCCCCATACAGAAAATACCCTGTCACTCTGGTCACAGGTTTCCAATGTCTGGTGTTTTGTGCCAAACATACTTTAAAAACAGCCTTTTACTCCTACATTTTGTTAAGAAAGTGTCTGAATGAGTGTGGGTTTATCTTGACTGCCTGTAAGGAAATCCCACAGGTTCCTACTTCAATGGTAATTATTTACATAACAATATATAGTTGATTCATCTACGATTAAATTCTTTTAGGCTTTGAAAATAATAGTCAGGTTTGTCCCTTCTACTCCAGGCTCGACTTCCGCTCAAGTGGATGGCTCCAGAATCCATATTCGATAAAATCTACAATACAAAAAGTGACGTGTGGTCCTACGGGGTCTTGCTGTGGGAGATATTTTCCTTGGGTACGTTAACACAGCCCCCTGGGAGCTGGAATCAGAGGCAGGGACTTAAGCATGGGGAAGAACACCCATTACTTTCAAAGAGGTTTTTTCCAGGTCTTCTGCCAAGAAAGACCTACATCAGGCAGAGATGGGGTGTGTGGGCAGAGGGACAACTGTGTGCATCATACTCCTATGAACTGGAAATTCTGGTGCTTGTTAGGACACTGAAAGCTGGTTTTCCAGGCTGAAAACACTAATGGGTAGCACAGCTATTTGATAACTTTACCATATATTTCTTAGGGCAAAACCTAAGCTTCCTTTTTAACCTGCAGAAAGCCTCAGTAGAGACAGAGGGCAGCATGGCCAGAACAATTGCAGTCCTTTGTCTGCCTGATGGAGCAAACCAGGAAAATCTGGCAATTTTTAAAGTTTTTTTACTAAATACAAAATGTTTTTACTAAATGTGGAACCCTCTGGGTTCACACAGAGCTGTGGCCCAGGGCTGCCAACCACATCGCCTCCTGTGTCACTCATTAGATAGCATTAAAGACACCAACTGCCATGTGCTGCTGGGTGCTCCCTTGAAAGCTTCTTAGTTCTCCTGTGGGAGCAAGGGAGCTGAAAACACAAGGAGTGTGGCTGCACATCTCAGCCTGTGTCACTCCCATTTCCAACCTAAGACCAGGTGGTCCCCCCAGCCCAGGGGAGACACAGAGCCCCCTTCACCCCAGCCACTGGATGCAACAGGCGAGCAAGCATCTGCACAGATGCCACAGGATGAAATAGAGCATGCAATCTGAAATTAACACTCAGTGCAGCTTCCTCCCCCTCCCCCTTTCACGTGGAAAAGGCAGGATACAAGATGTACACTGAGTGGGAACAACAATGACCGTCAGAACAGAAGAATCTTAATTGGGTTCAACATAGAGGCTGACAAAAGAGGCAAACAGCAGAGGAAATAATACTATACAATTCTCAGGACAATCAATCATTTATTAGTTTAAATACGTGTTGTTGGTCAGCCTGCCAACTCCTGTGATTTTATGGTCAGACTCATAATACCCGCTATGTGTTTCTTAAAGCCCCAGCCCCTTGAACCTGGTGACTGACTCTGAAAGGTCTTTTTCTTTTTCTTTTTCCTTTCATTTTCCCTTTTCCTGATTTTGTCTACAGAAAAAAAAAAAAAAAAAAAAAAAAAAAAAAAAAAAAATAGGTTTAATTTTTAATCA
>NDXB01010426.1:61614-73996 GCA_002631895.1 Agapornis roseicollis
AAAAAAAAAAAAAAAAAAGACCAACAGCACAATCAGGCCGCATCTTAAAACCACCCAAGCTAGAGACATAATGAACTGCGATCTGATTTAAGAAACATGATTTTATTATTTTCAAGGTGGTTTTGAGCATTTAACGCTTGTTACTACTCTGCTTACTAGGATTTGAGGTGGTCCAAACTGGCTTTACTTCAGGGATACTTTTCAAGTCAAATTCATGTGTATCTTATCTTTTGCATTCAGGCCAGGTAATCACCACCAAGAGTGCTGGGTTTGATCCTGCCCTCCAAGGATCAGGGCTTGGAGCACCACCAGCAGCAGCAGTTCCCTGCCTGTGGCAGCTGCGAGGAGCCAGACCCTGAGCTCTGCAAGCAGATGCTGCATGTCACAAGTGTTTGAGGGGGATGTGTAGGACCAGGGCTAGGTCACAGGTACCCAACTCAAAGCATGAATAACCCTGTTCTTCCCATGGTTCCTTCAGGTGCCTCTCCTTACCCTGGAGTCCAAATAGATGAAGATTTCTGCAGCAGACTAAAAGAAGGCACAAGAATGCGAGCCCCAGAGCAAGCAAGCAAGGAGATGTAAGATGCTTTTCTCTGCTTGCCTTGTGTACCACTGCCCTCCTGGACTGCCGTGCCCATGATGCACGAGCATCCACAAAAAGTACCCTGGGCCAATATATGGAAAAGCAACCTGACATTGTCTCACATCTTGTTGCTGTCATCAGCATCTTCTTGCATCCCCCATTCCTTGGCTCCCTGGCCCTCCAGTGGGGTAGGAGAGGGTGAGGAAGGACATGGACCCAAGCCCAGGGCACCAGCCGGGCTGTGCTCTGAGGGGACCCGAGTGAGCAGGCCGGAGGAGGAAGGTCGTTCCTCCCTCTCCAGGTTTCATACTTACTGACGTATGCACAGATTAAGTGCTGGAGGAATGTGACATTTATTAACGTTGTCTTGACTTAGGAAGTGACAGTGGAGGCGTCCTCGCAGGCACTCTGGTGACGAGGGTCCACCCTTTCCCGGAGATGGCAGAGGAAGGTGACGGGGACCAGCAGCCTCCCAGCCCATGTCCCCTGTGGGGTTGGTTTGAGCCCTTCCACCACGACATCAGCTGTCACTTCCCGGTGCCCTGCCTTAGGCTGACAGCATTTTGGAGGCTTGGGGGAGTCCAAGTGAGCCCCTGAATCTGCAGTGCCTCTACCCTGGGAGTGGAATGGAGTGCTCTGCCCAGGGAGGCACATGCAGCACCCCAAACACACACCTCATGGTGTGAGCATGAACACATCCAGGGTATGCTATCTCTGGAGGCAAAATCAAGTACGTGTTATGTGTCTTTAGTGCTTATTCAAGTGCAACGTCATGACTCAAAATAGCAACACTTACCAAAAAATAGCTCTGAAAGAAGGAGGATGCGAGCCAGCCATGCCTATCTGGGAATATTACCCATTGGTTAATTTTATTATCGTAGTGACAGTAGATAAGAGGTTTTTTTTTCTCTTTCACATACTTTATTGCAGGAAGGAAAGCTTGACCAATGTGAGGAAGTGACACATTCATATAAGTCATCTTAGGATGCCTTAACCTAAACACTGCCTGTTAATAGATGTTTAATACAAAAGTTTATTGCTTAATTAGGAATAAAACAGAAAGTATGACTAGTTGGCCAAATCATTCTTTTGATGTGGTCTTCCCAGTGTCTTGTGAGAACGTTTTTGCCTTTTTTTGTGTAAAGTTTACTCTTACTTTGAGTAGGAGGCCTCGTGTTGGAGAGCCTCTTTGAAAATCAGGCAGGCACAGGAGTTAACTCTGTCAATATCAAGCTGTTAGAGCTGTGATGTCTTGGGTCAAAGCAAGCTGTAACCCCACCATGTGCTCACTTTGCTTTTGTCCTCACAGCTACCAGATCATGCTGGACTGCTGGAGAAGCAATCCCAATGACAGGCCACGGTTCTCCGAGTTGGTGAAAAAGCTTGGTGACCTGCTGCAAGCTAACGTCCAGCAGGTACCAACATCATGGCCATTGCAGTCACTGAGGTGGGAGTGACTGGCCACATGGTCCCAGGAATAACGTGTTATTTTCTTGTTTCCATTTAGGATGGCAAAGACTACATACCCCTCAACACAATATTTACAAAGGAAAGTGGGTTTCCCCCTGCCTCTGATCCTCTGTGCAATGAAAGTTTTCCTGTTACAAGCTCAAATTGCGGGAGCACTGAAAACATTAGGTGAGAGAAGCAAGATGAAGCCTGGGTTGGTTTGCTGGGTATTGTAGCTTGCTGCATAGCCCGTTTTGGTCCTGAACAGGAGAAACACTCAGATACTCCATGTGGCCTGAATATCACACTAGCCACTAAGCCACCACCTCTGGGATCCCATTAGGCTGGGGCAGCACTTTGGAACGTCTCATCCCAGGGAAACATCAGGTCTGCTTCTTAAGGGGCACACATGGGCTCAGGCACTGTGAGAAGGGCAGCTATGTGCACCCCAGGACTGGGGAGTGAGGTTTGGGTCGGGTCTGCTTAACCAGCCCCATTTGGGTAAACTACATTGATGACAGTTAGGAAACTGCTTAAAGAAACAGAGGAATACCCAGTGCTTCCTGCTTGCGCACTGCACGCTCTCACCAAACACTTCCCTGCTTTTCTTGTTGAACAGATACATAAACACCTTCAAAATAAAACCACCCCAGCACATGAAGACATTTGAAGAGCTTCCCATCAAGGAAACACTTGTATTGAATGTAAGTGATTCCTGGGCCAAATGGTATGTCATTTATTTCATTTTATTTGTGTGACAGATTCACGCAGAGAGAATCAAGATGAGGTTTACTGCTTTGTCAGCTCTATTGGTTTGAGGCATGAGATTAGCTGTGCTTGCAGCACTGTATTATCCCATTGTCCTATTAATGGGGGTCAGCAGATCCTTGCTGACCATGCCATGGGCTGCAAACACTCCTTCCCTGGTAAGAAATAGCCAGTGCCAGCAGGCCTGGAAGATGCCACTGCCAGCATCCCACTGGTGGGGGAGGACAACTTGAAATCCCTTGGATTTGTGTTTTCATCTGAATAGTAGCACACAGATGAGAACCGGGGGTCCCATTTCAGAGGTCCGGGTAGGAACAAGTCCTGTTACCAGGTGGACAAGCTGGAGAAGTGTCTACTAAATGGGCACATATACTGTCCCAGTGGGGCTGGGCACCGTGAGAGGTTGGGGGAAGCTTTCAGTGACCCAGTTGTGCACATTAAGTGGAGGGAGGTGGGAAAGGCACAGTGGTGCCTGCAAGGTTAAACTAGCACCTGGCCAAAACCTCACCTTGTGTGTAGACACTTTCCTTTTAGCACTCTTTATCTGCCTTAACAACATGTGTGTGCTGCACCCCAAAGCAAGGACAGTTTGGAAAGGCACTATTAAATACTTGGGCACTGTAGCACCTCCAGCAGCACAGGACCACTGCCTCCTAGAGCTGTTGGAGTAGAAATGACCAAACAAAGGGTGCAAATCAGACCAAAGAGAAATTGAGTACATTCTAAATGTAACTTTCTATGGCTAACATTTCATAGCATTGCATTTTCTTTTTCCAAGGATTATCAAGCAGACAGTGGGATGGTGCTGGCTCCAGAAGAACTGAAACGCTTCACATGGACAGGCAGCAAGCAGAAACGGACGCTCTTTGGGTCTGTCTTTTATGGTCCTTTCTTCATGTTTTAAAGGGCAAAGGAGGATTCAAGGTCTTTGTGCTAAATCACACCTAATGAAGCAGCTACAGAGTCCCTACAAGCACTCTTGTTGAGCTGTGTCTTGCTTGGTTGAGTGAGCAAGCAATCACCTCCCACATCTAAGCCTCCACTTTCCATCTTCGAGGGAAACAAATAACCCCCAACCCCTTGAAGCACATCACTCTATTGATGAGCCTGATCCTCAGCTTAATGCCAGGTGGGCAAGTGAGTGTGGCAGACCAAGGTAGAGGTAGGTAACTCTAGGAAAAAAGCCCTTGGCAATGTGGGAGGAGGAACGCACGGCTGTGAAGGATTTGCAGTTGTTTCTGCAAGTCCCCAAGGGTACCCCAGCTGCGACACGGCTCCCTGTGCTTGTTTTTGCCCTTCTTTTCCATGAGTCAGCTAAGCACAGCCCATTTAACACCCATGGGCTCAGGATGCTAAAGTGGCAACTTTACAATAGATGGATGTAAGGGCCTCACTTCTCTTCCTGCCTTTAAGCACTTTAAGACATTGGCTACCTTCCTCCATCTAATTCCTGACAGCTGCCCAAGCAGGGAACTAGGGCTGCTCTAAGAAAGGGGCTGCACTGACATGAACTCTCTGTAAATGGGAAGTATTTGTTTGCCCTATGCCAGCAGTGTCTCAGTTCCCAGCCACTGTGAAGCTGGCAGTGTCTGCGCCTGGTTTCAGCTCTCAGTCAGCCTGGGGACTGCCCAGACCCAACCCATCCTTCATCTTAAGCTGGCAGGAGGTCAAGGCCATCGTGCCTGTGGGGAAGCAGTCAGTGCCTCATAGCTGAGCAGGCTGGGAGGTGTAGTATTGTCTGGATGAACAATTGGAGCTGGCTGGAACGTGCAGGCAGGGCAGTGATGAGCTGCCGCAGGAAAAACCACAGTGACTAAGAGGGCGTTGGTTGAAGGCACGGGAATACGTGAACAGGAGCGTGCACACTCACACAGCCAAGACACACAGTGTGCAGGGCAAACGTGCTGCTGGCAGGATGAGTGCCCAATGGAGCACTGCTCATGCGCAGCAAAGCTGAGGTGATACAAAGCCACTCCAAACAAGAGCCGGGAAACCCTTTCTCCTGCCTTGACCTGTCAGAAAACAGGCCCATAAGCAGTTTCATGGTACTTTGATTCTCTGAAGCCATACGCTGCCTTGAGGAGCCGGGTATCACAGAGCTTGGGGTGTGTGTGGATATTACAGGACTTCAAAGGGTGCGATGGTTCCTAGAAGTGGTTTAAGCCATTGTTTCTATGTGTAAATGTGACTTTTCTGAAGGCTGTCGTCAGCTGCAAAGGCAACATGTCCCAAATGAAAAGTATGAAATGCCTCAGCATGGCGCAGAATACACAATGTGTACCACAAGCACCCTTCTGGAAATGCTTTAAGGAGCACTTTCGGCTGCAGAAGGAAAAGGAACGCTTGGATGGGGCATAAAAAAATCAAACTCAACAGTGACTGCTAGAAGGTAAATCCTCAGGAAACAGCAGCTGGCTGAGAACATACAAGGTCATCTGGCCTGCAAGTTGAACAATTGGTACTGCAGTGTTATGCCATAAACATAACACAGACTCAGATCCATGAATGCATGCAGTGACCCTTGTAGTCTGCACACATTCCTGAAAATGGAAGCTTCTTAGCTAAGCATCCTTTATTCGGGCTGTACTTATACTGGACACTGGACAACATAAAGCCTGGAGGGGGCTGACATATGTAAGCTGATCTCACCAGACGCATAGTCCTGCTTCTTCCCCCACACCTCAAGCATCCTGCTCTGCAGTCCTGCTCTCTCATTCGTGGTTCAGGTCACTGAATTATTGGCAGAGTTGCCTCAGGGTAGTTTCTGAGCAAACAGCAGCAGCTCACTGTCAGGGTGCCAGTGCCAGACTGAGGAAGGGGTCACCCCTGCTTCTCAGCAGCAGCTTAAAGTTAGATCACCATCACTGTAACACCTAACCACTCCCAGAGCACTTGCCCTCTTGCTGCCATGACAGCACTACCATCATACCTCAACACTGCAGTTTAGGACAGATGCAGCAGCAGGTGAGTCCCGAGCAGACCAAGGGGCTGCAGTGCTGTGTCCTTGTTGATTCCTGCTTGGCTGCAGGCTGAGGCAGGCTGGCCTGCCTTGTCCTGGGTGCCTGCCCTTCTCTGGGCCATGGCTTTTCCCTGCTGCACACGGCAGAACGATTGGGCTCAGCATGGTTTCTTCCTCAGTTCAAAGCATCTGAAATGGCATTTGAGCCAGTCAGGTAGGGTGATGCTTTTAGACCAGCACATGCTGTACGCAGGCTGGACGTGCTCATTAGCAGATGCAGACTTGGCAAGGCCATGTCCACTGCATAGGGTGGAAGGAGCCAAACCCAGTGCGTCCCACCTGTCCCCAGAAGTGCACCCAGGGTTTGTCTCAGAGGAATGTAATCAGTTGACTCTGGAACAGAGCCAGTGCACACACTAGTGCTTACTCAGCATGACTAACCAGAGAGAGCAGAACAGGGAGCCAACTCACCTGATAGCGCAGGGGTACCCCACGGACCCCAGTCAGCCTCCTCTCCTCTTCCTTCCACTCCTGTGGAAGAAAAGGCACTGACAAGCAAAGCTCACGACCCCTGGTTTTACTTTAGGAAACTGAGCATCAGCCCAACCCTCAGGAAGCCCTTCAGGCCCAGGCGGTGGCCAAGAGGACAACAATAGAAATGCTGCTATTTGCCTTGGACTATTGCCACTGAAAAGATACTGTGAACAGCATAGAGACAAGTCTTTCCTAATGTAAGGTCTCAGGTAACAAGATCCCAATAGAAAGGTTTAGGGAATAGAAAAAACAAACTTCTGAGCTCTTCTCCTTTGCAAATGGAATGGATCTTAACTGCAACTATCTTCCAGTTTTCCGTATTGGTGAAAAACGTCTAGCCCAAGTAAGCTAAAACCCTTGGGCTGGAGCAAAGCCTAAGTAAGAAAAACAGAACTCTCCACTTGTGAGCTGGAACAAGCATTTCAAGAGCTGCACCAAGCCCCTAACCTCACTCCATTCTTCAATCTATCAGGAAAGCAGCAGCTGTTTCCTCCACCAAATGATCCCAATTAAAATCCCCATGACAGCCAGTTTCTAATTTACATTTCTAGAATGGAAAGAAGATAGTCTGCAGCTACAGAAGCCCCTATTGACTGCAAGCTCAGTCCCAAAATGAAGCCTGACTATGGATGCCCAGACCCGGTGGGCTTCCTCAAAGCTCTCTGGGGGCCTGCATGCCCAGGTAAAGCTGTGCACATAAGGTAAAATTAATAGTGCAGTTCCACTGGTATAAAGGTTTATGAAAGTTGAAGCCAAGTCCAGCTCACAAGAAAGTTCTCAGGATGCAAAAGCCTGATGATGAAAGGATCAAAGCATAATGATTTTAAGGCTCATAACTTCACATGCACACTTCACTTTTGCCAGCCCACTGCGCCCTAAGACTCACAATTACAATGTAATTCACAGAAGCATTCCTCTTTAAACCCATCACAAAAAGTACCTTGCCATATAGTTACAGAATTTATCCCAAGGCAATTGCTTCTCCGTCCGCCAACAGATGCAGTGTAAAAATACGGGATGTATCTGCAATCCTCATCATGAGGGCTTCCCGTTATGAACGCTGTCCATTTACAAACAAATGTAACTGGGTGATCTTGTGAGGACCCTCCAAGTTCCTATAGCAGGATAGAAGGCAGAGACCACACTCCCTAAAAAGGACACAGACTTGTGAGCTAAAGATTCAAGAAACTGTTACTTCTCCGTTTTCTAACCCAGAATGGCCTGCACTACCAGTTCTGTATTGCACTGAAAGATCTAACACTGCAAATTAAAATGAAAAGCAAAACCCTGGGCTCTGAAAGCCACAACAGATGTTCTGACTGTCTTCTCTGGAATTCAAGACTAGGGCTGCCAGTGTTCCTGACCTTATAAATGGAGAGGGGTGGAGTGTCCATGAACTTATAAAAATACAGGGGAGGAAATCTAATTTTAGGCATTGCAGCTCAACATATGTTTGCATTAGGCTTTCGCATGTAATCAATGACGGTAAATGCTCTGGCTTGTCCTTTGTCTACAAATAGATCTTTGATATCTAACTTTAATGGTGTGAAAATTCTCTTTCCCTTTCTTTTCTGAATTATTGAGGGAGCCCTTTAAGCATTGTGCTCTCTGAACATGGGTGAAAAAGAGCTGCAAGACAAACAGTACCTTTAAGAGTGGCTCAGCTGAGAAGACATTAAACCCTTCTTGTAAAGGGCATCTTATATAAAAGGTAGCATACAGAACAATCAAACCAGTTCATGTCTGCTGCCAAGAGAAGCCAAAGAGAGGAGATACCCAGACCTTGCGCCCTTCCTCACAAACATCAACCATATATCTTAAAAATTTAAATGCTTAAAAAAACATTAGGCCTTGGGAACACCTACACCAGTCAGTAGCTTTCTGCTTTTGCTGCAAGGCTTGAGATCTCTCATTACTTCACTCCTGCTCAAAAAAAGCCTAGCTCCCTTAGGAAGAACATTTAAATGTGGGGACCCTATGGGCACCAAGACCCTAATACTTAAACACAAAGAGTGATGTTCAGTCACAGAAGGGAAATTAAGGGGGACACAGGAGGGCTCTCTCCATCCTCAGTTCTGCTCAGCCAATGAGCAGGCAGTCCCTTCTGCACCAATGCTGTTCCCATCATCTGAGAATAAACAAAGCTGCTTCTCATGATATGGCTTTGCTCAAGTCATTAAAACAAATGCCCATACACATTAAATACACTAACAAGGATGCTGCTCTGTTACAGCATTAAAGGTGCCAGCAGGAGCAAGGAGTCGGTGCTTTCTGGAATAACCAAGCCAAGAAGCTTCTGCAGCTTCAGCTGTGACCAGCTCAGTGACTCCAAACGAAGATACACGTATGGTAATGTGGTGCTGGAGAAAATGAGAGCAAGCCATTCTCCCCCTCCTGACTACAACTCTGTCATCCTTTATTCTCAGCCACCTGTATAAATACTTCTAAGCCAAGATTTAAATACACATTTAATCCATAAAGGTTTTTCTGAAACGCTGTCAGTTTAAAAACCTGACCCAAATAATTTTATTTATCCTACAAGTCAAAAAGATATAATTGGCTTAATCTTGGCGATCTGCTTTTCTACAGACTGCAACAAGCATATACAAAATATAGCAAAATACTAATGCTTAGGCCTTGACTTTCCCAAATGCTGAACACCAAGAGCTGCCACTAAAATTGCCCAGAGCTTCTGAAAATCCATATGGTCACTGTTACAGAGAAAATCAGTTTGGTCCCTGGCAGCAGGATGGTATTTCATGCTTTAGGCAGCCAGCCCCTGCTCAGACTGCATCAGACACCAGGGAATTTGCACCCTGCTGCCGAGACCTGTAGAGTGCTGGAAAATGAAAGATTCCTTAAGAAGAGACAAACAAGAAACAGACCATGCTCCACAGCTCTTAGTGAAAACTCTACTTTGAGAAACTTGAGGGAAGGCTAATGTTCCAGGGAAGTGGGATTAGCTAGCGGGGGATGGGGCATCTCATGGCTCTTACTGCTTCAGATGGTATTCATGGTAAAGTCATGCGAGACAAGAATTTCAAATTTGTGTTGCAAAACACAATTGGCAAGGATAGAGGAGAACTAAGATCAGCACCAGGGCTGCAACACCAGAGAATACATAGGAATTTGGTTTGGACAAGCCTGCTGAAATCAAGTAAATATTCTTGAAGTTTTGCACTTTGACACTATGCCAACACACACACTGGAACCAAACCACAAGCTAGATGCTAAAGCCAAGCTCTGTCCACAAAACCCTGTGGACCTTCTAACACTGCACTGATTATATTTTATTTATGGGAATCTGTCTGAAAAGCCAGGATGGCTACTAAACTGCATATCCTTTAAATAAATTGATCACTAGAGAGTTTGAAGAGATTAGTTAGAAATGACAAGACAATCTCCCTGGAGAGGTAGGGCGGCTTTTCTATGAAGACAGCTGAATTGTGTTAGTTACTAGTATATATGTACAGGAATAAAAATGTTATCATTCATTTGCAACACTTCGTGTAGAATCTCAGAAAGGGCATGAGTGTTCTTTCTTTGAGAGTGTAAGGATGCACCATCCCCTTTCACCTTTGAATGCAACATCAAAATGAGTTGGCCATTTAATGTTTTTGAAATTAACAATGACTGCCCAATCTCAGCTTCTTGTGGTCCACTATAAATATATTAACTCAAATGCTATGTATAATATGGCTCTGACCTCTTAAAACTCAGCTCAGGAGCTGTAAATTTAACCCACTAATTGTTTAAAGGCAAATGACCTTTTGCATATTTACAAAGAAAAATTTTCTTGGATATTCACATAAAAAAAATATTTACCACTGCTTCTAAGCTAGGTATCAATTCTACATCTTCCTTGGCAAGAGATCATCAGTTTTAAGTATCTATTGCACTCTCTCTTGCTGGTGAAGTATATTTGACATTGATCAACACAAAAAGAAACTTTAAGGACTGCTTCTTAACTCCAATAGAGCGAAAGTAGTTGTGGGATGATGCATCTCAAAGGAATGTTTGCACACTGTAAATATATAAATATACTTTTTGTGCTCAAATATTTAAGAAAACTGGACTACAAAGATTACTTTAATATGAATCCCCAAAGTTTCTTTGTATGTGAATGACTCCTGTTTTGTCTTGCATTTTCTGTCTCCATATAATGTATGACTGCAAAATTCAAATAAAGTTTGCTTTTGAAAGAATCCACAGTTCTGCCAAACTAGTCAATCCAGTGTCAAAGACCGCTGCAGCAGATGGTTTAGCACTGGGCAGCACTAACACATCTGGCAAACAACCCAGCTTGCAGGCCAGTTTTGAGAGCAAAGGAGAATACAGAATAATTGCAAGGAAGACACACTTCTCACACAGCAAAGCAGATAAATAGTGAGGGATGCTTGTACAGCTCTCTGTGTGAATGATATACCCTACACTCAGCATAACTAAGAGCTAGAGGTAAAATATCAACTCTGACTGCAAGAGAGTCACGGTTTCATAGTGGGGGAAGACAAAGTAGCTTCTTGATGAGCATCCATTCAACTGCCCCCCTCCCACCTGGTTACTTCTGCAGCTAAAAGGCCTGGTACAGATGAAAGGACTTCAAAGAGAGCTAAGGTGGCCCCAGCAGCCTGTTCTGAACTGTGACATAAGCTAGCACTTTAGTCCTGGTAGATGCTTTGCCTTCTTCAGAGAATCTCCACATCCCAAACCCACCCATCAGAAGCTTGGGATGCTTCTTCCACAAAGGGGGCAGTTGGGTACTCTCTGCTATACAGCATTTTATAGTGTGAGGGGATCTTCAAACCACACTGCAGATAAATTAAACAAGCCCTGGAAGGAAGCAGAGATTAAACCTTCTCTGGAAAGGCAGAACTTAACGCGACTGCCTATTGCCACAGGAGTTACGTAGCTGTTGCTGCACTCTACTATGAAGGAAAATGGAGACTAGATAAGCACATCTATCAGTCACTCCATGTTAAGTGTATGCAGGGAATATTGACAATTACACAAAATTTCACATTACACAAGCATGGTTAAGGAGTGGAGAGGTATAGAAGGTTTTACCCCACCAGTAAATCATCTCACCTTTCTGCTTAAGAAAACACAAACGTAATTCTGGGAAATGAAGCTGCCATTGCTCCACATACAAATTCTCAGAGAAATAAATATACTTTGTTATTAGACAAAAAAGTTCAACAAACATGAAAATTAGGGTACTTTAACAGAGTTTTCAAAATTAGGGCTTGTCCAGTAAAGCAGACCTGAACCAGAGAGCGATGGGACTTCAGCTGGGAGTTATGGAAACGTGTATGACTCCAGTCAGCAACATGTGTAAGCTTTAGGATATCTGATATAGTGTAAGTGGCATACTTTGTGACTCCTGATTGTTTAAACTCTGCAATGCAGACAGTGAGCACAAGAGAAATATGATGGAATGGAATACACTTCCAGCACCAAAGTTTAAATGTCCTGTATCCAACTTCAGAACTTCACATTGTCAAAATAAGGCCACGTTATTTCTGGTATTCTTTATTAAAAATACTGCTGTACACATGAAGAATGAAAACAGGATTAAAGATGAGTAACACATATTGGGGTCATGACATTAGAACTTAACATATTGGTGCTTTTTAGGGGAAGCAGTTGACACCTGAATTACTGAAACAAGGGTGAATCAAAAATACATAGGTTCCCTCAACAAAATATTTACAATATACTAAATACAGCAACAGAATTTAAAACAGGTACAAAAATTAAAATGACCAACATCAAAGGTTGTCCCTTCTGTGCTTTTAGCTGTAAAAAAATAGGAAGGTCAGAATTAAATTTCCCATTTGGGAGGGCACGTCCTGGTGGCTCTTTTTTTAAATACAGGTAACACAGTTCTTCCTATGAATTAATCAAACTACAACTTTAGGACAACCTTCTAAATGGAATTAAAATGGGGTGAAGGGCTCTCCCCCCAAAAAAACACCCAAGCTGAACTTCAGACTGTTTAAATCATTCCCAAATACAGACCAAATGAAATAAATAAAAAAAAAAAAAAAAAAAAACTTAAACTTTTTTTTTTTTTTTTTTTTTCCTTAAAC
>NDXB01010426.1:74087-95873 GCA_002631895.1 Agapornis roseicollis
AAAAAAAAAAAAAAAAACAACACTTAAACTTTTTTTTTTTTTATGCATTACCTGAAACCAAATATTTTCTGGCTGACATATGTATGAAAACTTATTAGCTGTCTACCTTTTTATTTTTAAACCAAGTCCTGAGGTTACTAGGGGCTGAAGCAAACTGACATTATGCAAATACACACAGGTTTGCAATTTAGACATGTCTTGCAGAGGGTGGTTTGCTGGTCTAAAAAGGATGAGAATTCAAGCCCTATTTTACCCCTGCCTTACGCTTCCACAAAATATTGGTCCACAAATTAAATTTTCAAAGGTTCCCAAACCCCACAACTGAACAGATGATCCCCTTTCATTTTCAAAGAAAACAATACTGGAAAAAACCTCAGCCCGCTTATAAATTAAGCATTTCATATTTCTTCTAGAATACAAGTACTTCTTTTTTGTACAAAAGAATTACAATATGATTTGTCAAAAAACATATAAAAGACAGCTGCTCTTCCTCAAATACATGAGCTAATGATAAAAGACTGTTTTGCATGTTCACTTTTCAAAGTTCCTGTTCCTTTTATATTAAAAAGAACATTCTGGCAACTGTTATTGTTTGAATATTAAACATTATGTTCCTTTTAAAATTCATTCCATCAAATGCGACAATAATCAATTTTTAAACTCAACAACTGATGCTACCTAATGTGGATTCAACCACATTTTCTAAAATGTGTAAAGCATGTCCCTAGTCGTCAAAGCTTTCGATGTGAAGAGAGTTGCTTTTTTCTTGATGCAAGTCTCAAGGCGGAGAATCATTTTAAAGCTTATAAAAGTGGACAGAGAAATATTAAAAACTTCTCTGAAAACTACAAATATTGAGAATTATTAAAATTGATGTCAGTAACATCAGTTGCAAGTGCTTAGAGTCTGTCCTGACCTTTTGAGTTTCCACATTTTCTTCATGGTGAGCACCCAGTGCTATTAAAACATTCAGTGCTGGGAAAGGAAAGATACAGTCTTCACTACTGCTTTAAGAAAGGAAATTCCTACATATTTGGCAGTCTTCAGTATCAAAGTGTAGGTGTTTAACTAGAAATCCCATGAATACCCAAGTTTGGAGACAACTGCATGTCCAAATATTAGAAAGGTAAATGAGGAGAAAAATTCCAGACTTTTGAGACTGAATTACTTCAGGAATATTCATGTGTTGCGTATTATCAAAAGTAATATTACTTTGGGCTAAGCAGTGACTGCAAAGGCACAGCAGATCATTATCCCTCCAGATTCAGGCTGTAAAACTTGAAAAGCTCTTGATGCCAGACAACTGCTGTGTTTAGTTAATCTTCTTTTAACAGTGTCTTTGTATCTGTATCCAGTGTAGCGTACCATAATAAAGCTGTGGTTCAAAGAACAGAACTTTATACAAAAATTATACTGTAAATAACCTAAAGTAATATACTCCTGAAACTTCAGGCATTTAAACAATTTCTTTAAAAAAAATATTAAAAAAATTGCATAAATGTAAATGCTTCTGACTAGCAGGAAAACGTACAAACAGTTTTTAAAAGGCGCTGGTTGTGTTTAGAGCAAGTTTGATATGCTCCTTAAATTATAGATGCTTCCCATTTTGCTATTTTCGTCACTTCACTTAGACAAAGTTTAAATCAAATGGCAGGGGAATTTTCTTTCCTTTTTTGTCAATTCACCAATACTTCACTTGACTGGTTTTAAAAAGTTTCATCTTCTCACATTTCTTTGAGCTAACAGTGGGTGGCATACAGAGCTTGCATACAACACACTTTACAGAGGTTATGAACTAAACGGTCATTAATAGAATACAATTTGTATTAAATTATTTACCTGGTCCTTTATGCTATTCTGGGTGCAAATAATATCAAAAATGAATAAATTTTGCTATATCCTCAGTGACAAAAACATATCCCAGAAATGTCCTTGCAAAGAGTTTCCCTTAAGTATACAATGTGGCAAAACTTCAGAGATCAGAAAAGTCTTAAAAAAATTAAAATTAGTGCATATACAAGTGGAAAAAATAAAAGCAGGAACATCATGCACCTGATGTGTTCCTTAATCTAAAATAAATTCTTCACAGATAAAGCCTCCAATGGCAGCCTTAGCTCTAGGATAAGTGAAACATTCTTCCCTTCAAGTAACAGTGTACCTGACTGAAGTGCAAGCAGCTTTGCTCATCTCCTGTTTGTTTCCCAAATGTGAAATGAGATGACAACAACAATTCAGCTGTAGTGCAATTTGCTATTGGTTAAGTTCCTCAGCAATGTCCTGCATGCTTTCAGCAAATACTACAACTGACCATTTGCGGCTGCAATCAGTTCTTGAAAAGTATTTTCAAAGCAGCGTTTTAAATCGCTGTAAGTTACCACAAGTACACTCTTCTCATCTCTGGAAATGAGGCTTATTTTTTCTGGCACACCAGCATCTAACTGTAACAAGAATGCAAAAGATAAAATAAAAGAAGTGTGAAAGAAATGGCAAAACATTTCCCCAATAACAAAAGCAATCAATTTCTTGGCAAGAACATTGTTGTGGTACAGCTCAAATCTGCTAACACCACAGAAAGGAAGGATCTGAACTGCACCACAACAATGTATTTGCCAAAAAATCGAGACATGTTGGTCTTAACCTGATTGACATTCCAGACCTTTGGACTATGTTACCATTGTTTTCTTCCCTTTCCATAAAGCTAATAATCCTACAATGCGACCTTCCCCTGTGTAGAAGGCATAGCAAAATTTCCATATAGCTCCTGATGAACAAAACCATGTTTGACATTACATTTGCACACAAGTTCCACAAGCCTCCATGTAGGGTAGGTAGGTTACTTCTTGCCCACACTAAAATGAAATAATGGATGGACCAGCCCAAGGTAGTATGAAAACTGGTAGAAACCCAAAGCTCACATTTTGGCAATACTGGAACAAACTAGATCCTAAGCTTTATGGTACATTTCACCCCTTATTCTATTAAAAAAACCCCAAAAATCACCAAACTAAACTAACAACCTTGATTACCTAGTTATAATTCACAAACACATAGGTAACTTGAAGTTAAGAGACTAAAGTTGTTCCACATTTGTTTACATGTTTTCTTACTACTTCTCAAATTCAGTTTTAAAAAATTGCATGTTACACTATGTACTTTAAGATGTACCACTAAATCCTAATTTAGAACAGAGGAATATCCTACTTTACATGCTGAAGTCCCTTCCAATGCTGTATCTTAGATTCTCCCTACTTTGCAAGAAATGGTTATCAATGGAAAACTGGCAGACTCTTACAACGCAAAACTTTTGTAGCTCTGTTTTAGTCAATACATTGGCATTTCCCAATACTTGACAATACAAACTTTCTTGTTCCAATACAGAAGGTGGGGCAGAGAAGTGGGATATGACACTATTGATAAAATTTCTGGAAATACAACCCAAGCAGGATTAAATACATGTATTATAATGTATTGAATAGAAGAAGAACAATTAAAGTTGTCATAGTGATAACAAAGTTGACACTGCTCAACACCAGCTAGTGGAACACCACAGTAAATTAGTAATTTCTTCCTTTTGTCTTCTAGAATAAAGTTCTTAGCATAGCCTTCAGAGTTGGAACCTCCCTAACTTAAAGTTCCTGCTTCATAAATAGTTTTAAAAGGACAAAAGCAAGCCAATTAGCTTTTAATTCTTGTGGAGTAGGATAAAACCACCACCACCTTCTAACATCCATTACAAAATATTAACACGATTAAGGTCTTTGTGATATATTGTCTACTGTCTCCATCAACATCATACAAGAAATAAGCAAATTATCGTAACACATGTAGGATATGGAAGATCTGTATTAAGAAAGCCACACAGTAACTAGAAACATCAATAGTTATGGCTTTCTTTCTCTCCCTCTGTGGAGGCATAAATCAACTGAGAAGATCCCCCAGATGCCATGTTGAAAAGAATTATTATTTTTTTAAATAGGGCAATTTTCATTCAAAAGGAAAGCTTTTGGAATGGAGCAGGAAAAGACCAAATAACCATTTTTACTAATATACACTACAGTTTCAGAAGTGTTTTTTACAGTGTATTTCCAAAGTAGAGTCCTGCAAACCCTATATTTTTTTGTGTGCTGAGCCCACAACCACAGAAGAGAAGAGCCTCTGTTTATAAAAAGGTAAGCCACGAACACTTATAGAACAGGCATTCTTTGACACCATCTCTTACCTGACCTACGAATTCAGGACTGTCCCCTCTTGCTACAATACCGTATGGGTCACTGCTTTCAAATCATGATGGCATTTCATTGCCTATTTGAGTATCAACATGCTTTCTTTTTGATTTAGCCTCAATCCCTTTAATGTCCTTTTTAAAGTGATTACAGACACCAACCAGAAAGATAAAAAGGAGGTTAAAGAAATGCACAGCAGTGTCTAATAGGAATTAAAAACCCTGACAATTTAGATAAAACATTTTACTGTAGTTAGGTCAGTTATTACATGTCAAAGAACCCAAATATATTCATTTTTTCCTGAAAGAGAAATTTGGCAATCCTAATCCTAGAAAAGAAATACTAGCCACTGAAAACCTGTATATTGTCAGTGTCTGCATCACCATTCTCTACAGAGTGAGTGGAATGACCAGGCAACTACCAAAAACAAAAACACCAAAAAAAGAAAAAAGAAGTAGCATCTTATGAATTACTGAAGTTTGACAGAACGTGAACTAAGCTTAAAACTGATCTGCCAATTAAAAAAGCAACCAGCTCCCGTACTTTTTAAAATTATAGAGCAAAACAGTTCTACAGCTACTGAAGATCTTGTGGTCTCTCACACAAATCCTGCTATTAACCAAGAGAGTGCTCAGTCAAAATATTGCTAGTGGCACAGCTCTTAAAACAACTTCAAATAGCTTTGCTACATCAGCTTTGGAAAACAAAGGGTTGGAGAGGCTAGGGAAGTTACAGAATTGGACTTCGCTTTTTAAGTCACAGACATTTTCCAGCACTGTCCTAGATGGTAAGGATTTTCAGTTTTCTATTGCAGTTTCCCTCCTGTCTCCTACTCTGGTCAGCACAATTTATAAATGGATCTTCTTGCCTGATGATCATCCTCTGTGGTATCTATACCAGTAGAAACCTCCTCCAGTTAAAGGGATTTATGGATCCTTTATGCTGTGTTAAAAGACCAGAGTAGCATAAAGGGACCAGCATTGCTTATCCACAGAATTCAATGCATTCCAGGATGAAAAGTTAATACTGCATCTCATGCTATATGACCAAATTCCGAGTTTTTAATATTAGTGTACTAAGTTTATTTAAAATATCCATAAATGTATGAATATTAGCTTAGTGAATACATTTTTTTCATCCAAAATGGGGAAAATAACCATTAATTAAATCAACAGAATTAACTTGCCAATGCTTTGAAGTGGAATATTATTTTAAAGAAAGCTAACCCAAGTACAGTGTACCTTGTTAAGACATGAGATAATGTGACTGAGGTCAATCCAAGGAGTACCCGCTTCTGTCACCTGATGGAAAAGGTGATCTCGAAAAAGCTTCAATAAATACCTGTCTCCAGTTTCTGACCACGTTGGGTCTTTCTGAAACCTGATGTAAAACAAAGGCTCATATTAAAGCTCAGAAACTTAAGAAAAATCAAATCGCACATATATGCATGATTCTCCAATCTAAACTTCAAATCTAAATTTACTGCTCTAAGCTACCTGCTATAATTTGCAATTCAATTAATCTCCTCCCTGCTGCAAACAGCAGATATACATATTCAAAGTTTCTCAGCTGTTGAAGCACCTGAAGCTAAAGTTTAATAAGGGCCACGGAAAAGTAATGGTAGAAAGCAAGAATTACCTTCGACAAGTTTAACATGTTTGTAATGCTGGTTTCTAACATTTACAACTCCAAGTCTATTCAATAGGATGGAAAACAAACCATGAACAGTTTCATGTAGTAGGTTTTTTTTTAAAAAAAAGCTGAAAATAAACTAACTTAAAACCAGTATCCACACCATTACTACAGTTAAAGCAAGCTATAGATTTCCTCAAAATCTATTATCACTCACAAGGGATTGCCAAGAGAAACCATACTAAAAAACCTGAGCAACTTCTGCATGTCTATATGTAGCTTACTCCTTTATTTAAATTTTTGATCAAAGTTACTTATTTTTCTCAAAGCTTCTTAAATACTCATTTTTTCAAGGGCAAAATATGGGGAAAATGTTTAGCTTAAATTTATGAGAGAAGAAAACTTGCATTACAAACTGTTTTTTTACATACTCTATACAATGAAAACAAGTGTTTCTTACTCTGGCCTCTCATTGATTGTTCCCAATTTTGCTAGAAGCCTAAATAGCCTCCCATTTTGCACCTCCTAGAAAACAAGAAAGACATTATTAAAGTTTCTGAAAGGTAAAATTAAGACACTTCTTTTCAAAAGATATACAATAGAAATTTAAGCAAAGTGCTATTAAAGAGGAGGGTATAATTTTTTCATAAAGAGATTGAATGCATTATACTGTCCATGGGTTGGACTTGATGATCTTGGAGGTCCCTTCCAACCTGGTGATTCTGCGATTCTGTGTATTGGTAGCTCATATTCAAATTATAATGTGGAAATTTAACATCACCACCTTGCTGACCCAGCAGGAACTGGATCAGACAATCTATTTCTTTGTGGAAACATGTGTCTAGTCTCTTGCTAGCCTATACTTACAGGTGTGCTAAAATACAGTAAGTTAAACAAGAATAATACACTTCATATATACACAAAGTTATAAAGACCTGTAGAAGTATAACACCATATTTCAGGTAAAGATGAGAAGGAACATAATCTACCAGATCTGTTTTTCAAAAATGCTTTGTAGGCCATTATTAGTAAATATTTAGCAACAATACCAAACTAACATTTAAATTACAATTCATTCCCAATATAATTTTGAAACAAGTTTTTCCAAAAAAGCTAGAATTTAAGTCTTAAACCGGTATAAATTCTGAGTCAAACAGTGACAGAGATAAAGCAATGAGAACAAGTTCAAAGACAGAACATTAAAATTACACATGCTTAGAATACATGCAAATGAAAAAATTAATTTCATATATTTTTCCACATCACTTAGGATACAGAAAAAAGTTACATCCTAGCTTATGTTAAACTGTGGATTAATCTTTTGTTTAAGTAAAATCTGCTCAAAGCCAGAAGAAAAAAGACACTTAATATTATTCATATTCTCCAACATTATTCATGCTAAGCTCTATCTTATTCCATGCAGGATCATATCGATTTCAAATAAATTCAGTCTGGAGTAGATTACTCTGCACAACTGGGTAAATGAAGTAGGTCAAGGTGAAAATAGCTTGATCTCAGACAAACTACCGGCTGTAATACTTCTGTTACCCATCTAAAAACATCCAGCAGAACAGCTTGTACCACAACAGTAGCTACACTTACCAGACTGACAGGGAACACTTATCTTGTCCAGCAAAGGTCTATACAACTTCCAAATAACTTTTTGCATGTGGCCACATACACAAAAGCCAAAACTGCATCTGTGTGAATGCCACTGCCCTGTAGATTTCCAGTCAATGATGACACAACTGAGCAATAACACTGACAAAAGTCTTCAGGGGCCTCTTTACAGGCTTGGCAGCCAGTAAAAGCCAGAGAGTTCTTCTACAGAGTGCGTTAGAGGACTTGAAAACCTGAAGATTTGAATGCTGTGGCACATAAATGATGTGAATATTAAGGTGAGGAAAGAGGTAGCGTAATGGTGTCACTCCTCTGTGAAACGTGAATGTTACAGGAGTAACAAAATATTAATGGCTTCAAAGGAACAAGATTGTTAACTTGTACAAGGGGCACCAGAAGCCCCTAAGCTACAGATGCCTGCATACTTGGAAGACACAAGGAAAAACATCATACACACTAGTCTTGTTCTAACATTCTTCCCTAAGCATCTGCTTTGTGCAGTAATCAAGAGAGGGTAACAGGTGAAACTTCAGGGGTACTGTGGCTCTGATGTTACCAAGGATGTGGTACTACAAGCAAATTACAGTATGACAGCTAATTAGCAACTGCTATTTATCACTGCCAGGTAAACAGCTATTGCCAAACTGGGGGCTATGCTCACCTGCTACTACTACAAATGACTGAAAATGCAGATTGTTTAATACTTATTGTAGTGATAGGACAAGGAGTAACTGGTTCAAACTTAAACAGGGGAGGTTTAGATTGGATATAAGGAAGAAATTCTTTACTGTTAAGGTGGTGAGGCACTGGAATGGTTTGCCCAGGGAGGTTGTGAGTGCTCCATCCCTGGCAGTGTTTAAGGTCAGGCTGGATGAAGCCTTGGGTGACATGGTTTAGTGTGAGATGTCCCTGCCCATGGCAGGGGGTTTGGAACTAGATGATCTCAAGGTCCTTTCCAACCCTAACTATTCTATGACAATCTCCATCTTTGTTATGGGAAAAGGTTTAGCTGCCCACATTTGTTCAGGCACATTAGCCACCCTTAACAAGAAATGACCTTAAACACCTTCAGAGTAGTAGTTGGTGACTTGGTGTGGGCACCCATCATCTAGAGTTTTGCATCAAAAGTAGATACTGCATTGCTCTTCTACAGCTCTTTGCTGCTGATACATTTCAGTATCCGTCACTGAAGAGGGAAAAAATGTTTTCCAATAAGGCAGCAGTGGAGAGATCCAGAAAAATCACTCCACCAGGATCTCAACTATTGGTCTAGTACCTTTTAAAAGAATCAATTCTCTGTAAGGAAAAGGAGTCACAGGACTCTATTAAAACCTTTGAAACGTAATACCCTATCTTCAGCATCACAAAAGCCTTAGTAATAGATCTCAGTCTTGTTATAAAATCTTGTTATCAGTGGCTTCTGATGAGCCACACACTTTGCTGCTGAACACACACTAACACGGGACAAACTATTTATTTTCTTTGTGAACTTGGTATCTTGACTGAACATGATGTACTAACCGACCCCCACAGCAAGAGATGCACAGCCCAGGGAAGCAGAGCATGAAAACTTTTACCTCTGTGATCTAGCATTTATGCAGAAAGGAAAATGCAAGAGATAAGTAAAGGTACACTGGAATACAAATCTATCCACAAATTCAAAGGCAATATTTGTTCTGTACAACTTCTAGCACAGACTACATTTCTGAGTGTGTGATGACACATACACGGCCTTATTTACTCAGAATACTACTTTTTAACTGTTCTATGAACGTCTTTTCCTCAAGCCTGCTGGTTGGACATGGAAGATCTTACTTCAGTTAAAGACAGCTAAGGACATCCTAAAAGTGGTTCTTGGAGCTTTTGGACTTTCAATACCTTGAGCACAGACTTCTCAAGCCTGCAGAGAGATTACTTAGGTTGCTACACAAAAAGAAGAAAAAAAAAAAAAAAGAAAGGGGGGGGAGAAAACATTCCTTTCATAAGATACAGCTATAGGAATACTGACTACAGGTCTTCCCACAGGATTTACCTTTGCAAGGTCCTCCTCTATAACATCATTTCGCATTTGAGCAGCATCCAACTGAGTATAGAATCGTGCACCAATCATAGGCATGATATCATTCACACTGCGAAGCCTGTTTTGGTCAGTCAGCAAATACCTGCCAAAATATCCCCACCCCAAAAAGATTACTTAAAGATGCTGCAAATGCCAAGAGAGGTCATCCTATTATGATTTTATAACTATTTCACCCTGATACCTATTTAATGCACAAAGTTGAGAATTGTAGCACTTCTTTAAAAATACATTAGGAGAGGAAACATGTTAGCTTACATGTATACATCTAGGCAGTTATTTATACAAGATAGGAGCATGCTTTCATGGAACTGTAGTGCACCCCATTCAAACAGCAAGAACAAAATCAAAAGAGACAAGATATGAAGATTCAGATTGCAATGCTATTGTTTTTCAAATGAGGGTGGAGGCACTCCTAATTTTTACAAGGAGCTAACAGCATTTAGCAAAGAAAGGACATTGATTTTACTAGATACATCATGAGAAAACATACTATGTAAACAAATCTTAAGTTACAATATTTAGTGATGCACTGACTCTGCAGACAAGTCAGTGACAGTAGTTATAACCTTACTTGCATCGAAAAATACCATTTGACATTTTCATTTGTATGCTTAAAAAAATTAGTAATTTCCTTTAAAAGATTTATTAAGCAAACTTACAAAATCAGATTCTTCAGATCAGAGGAATAGTTGATTGTCACCAGTTCCATCGCTTTCTGCAAATTCTCTCTCTGAATTCCTGATAAAGAATTGCAAGCCAAAGCCAACACAACTTTCCCCAGGGAGATCAGATCTGCTTGCTAACAGGGAAAACACATGCAGGCAAGATTCTTAGTATAGATAAATATTACCTATGGTACAAGATGGTGTTTAAAAAGAGACAGTTTCTCAATAACCTTAGAATATAACTTGGTCAACTAAAACAAGTACTATTCAAATCATAGTTCAATATGACTGTCCAAGTTATAGTAGTTAAAATATATAGAGGAAAATCTGTCCTGATTTTCTGTCCTGAAGCCTAGCAATTTCTAGGTACTATATTTACTTTTGAATGCTTAAAATTTACTTATTTTTAACTTAAGGACAGTACCAGAGAAAGCTCTTTTGAAGTGAGTTGAAGCTCTGCAAAGAGGTTCTTCTAATCACCCACCTCATTCCTGACAAGTCAAGTTGTTGGTAGCAAATAGACAAAGTCATCTCAATACAACATATAGAAATACCCATGAAGGGTATAACAGAAACAGCATTTGCTGGACTGTCCTTTCACACCTGATTCCAGCAAATAACGCTTCTGCCTTAAAGAGCTCAAAGATTTTAATCTCTGACAGGCAGTGTGAAAAGATATGAACTGTCTGAAACAGCTAGACAGGAACAAGCCTGTATGACTGACAAATTGAGCAGCATCACATTTTATGAAGAAATCCTTAGCATTACTAAACGCTTTCCTTAAAAGTAGAACTGCTCTTGAAAGATAAAAACTGCACACAGGTTGCTTTGCCACAACAGAAAATTCTGCCAATTTTTATAGACAACCACCAGAAATTATTCTGAAAAGCCATACCAGATATTAAAGCCCACTCCTAAAACCAGGAGACTATTTTAGTAGCAGATACTGAGAAACATAGCAAAAGCTGCCTGATTCTGTCCATGAAAGGACTCAGCTGCACACAACTTGGCCAAACTTGAAACACCTGCAGCTTTCCATGCTGGATGCCTGCTTCAGGCTGAATTTAAGAGTCAGCTAAAAATACAAATTTAGTATTTGCCAGATTATTTTTTTTTCTTTACCTTTGCAAAAATATCTTACTTCCTCAGAAAAGTGTAAGCTACTAGCCAACAAGAATGTCAGTTCCATAGTCTAGACCAAGGCTGTGCCATTTAGCAGAGAATGCAGCCACACAAGGAATACACCTTCTGTCATGCCTGTAAGAAAGGCTAAAAGCTTGGCAGCACTGCAACATCAAAAGTTCTGCTTCGAATCTGACAGCTTTAGGAAAGTGCTGTGACAGTGAATGTGCCACAGCCCTTCCTCCCAGAGAGGTAACCATGCTTGCTGCCTGTGGCTGCAGCAACTGAGCATAGCTTTCCGTGCAGCCATATGTCCCAGATGTTGAGGGACTGAGAAAAGAAAACCTTTCCAGGTCTTTCTGTGTCACTACTGCTTTCATATCAAGTATGATTAAGCAACACAATTTAAACATGGATACACAACACAGCAGAAGTTTAAAAGCACAGTACTCCTATAGCTTATGAAGCAGAAACAGATGTGGAAAATGAGACACAAACAAGAATGACAAACTGGTGGAGAAGGAGATAGACTCAATTTCCTAAGGAACCAGGAATTCCTGAGTATCACCATTCCTTAAAACTCTGGTACAGAGAAATGAACCAGAGCAAATAAACCCATTTTGGTGGGAACCCACTTGTTTCCATTACCAAACAGACAATTTGAGCAGTTCACAATACTGCTATAGTACTAAACAGAGAAACGTTGCTGATGCAGTATCTATAGACACATACGTCACCTGCCACAATGGCATTTTTATTACTGTCTCTGAAGAAATACGCAAGTATTTTTATTAATCATAATCTTTCTTCCTTCTGCAGTCCCCTATTTTACCCTTTATACCTTCCAACTTTTAGCAATTCATAAAGATGCATCCTATAAAAATTTGCTATCATTACACAACCCTGAGATACTGAAAATACGCAACTTTAGGCAAGAACATGTGAAAACAGTCTTCTTTACATAGGCATTTCCATAATACAGATTCCATTACATTTTAAAAATGGTTAAGAAAGTCTTAAATTAACATCAGCCATGAAATTTAAATTCTGGGTTTTGAGCATTTGACTCACAACCATAATTTGTTTTGAAGGTTACATCTAATAGAAAAACTGGTGGAGACAATACAATAGACCAGTGCAGCCTCAAACACACATACAACAAATTACAGTCAATGCTTAACTTGCTTTAGTTGCAAAGTGGCTTGGATTCATCCCACTAATTTCAGGAACTTAAGCTTCATGCAATTCAGTTAAGAGTCTGACCAATTTAACATGTTGGTAATTCTGCAAGACAATATAGGTCTTGAATAGGCTGAACTGCTCTCTGGAGGTGCTTCACCATTCACTGACAGCCAAAACCCTCAAGAAAAAACATTATTACAATGCCCCATGTTTAAAGACTTAAAAGTGCACAAAGGGAAGCAGTAATTTTCCTGTGTAATAAGAGAATCAGAGTATCTTGAATTAAAAAGGACCTTTAAGTATAAGGATCAGGATTTACGGATGTCTGATTCCTATTTTAGAAGGGGCAAAACCACCATCCCACTGACCAGCTCTATCCATGCAAACAGCATCTCAGAAACAGAGGTATGCATTCCTTTTCATAACAGGAAGTAATCCACATGTGCCTATTAAGCCCCAACTTCCCCTATGAAAATATCAACATACTCATTTTTTTCTGCTTCTAGGCAGAGAAAGCTTAAAGGAGGCACACAAGTACTACTAGACCTCTTTGGAACAGGGCTCCAGAAATAAACAGAGTATTCCTGGGGCAGCCTTGTGAGTGCAAGGTACAGATCAGCATTAGGTATGATCGTTTCCTTGTGTATACACTGTATTTTACTTTTCACATACATATGGCTCACACTGGTTCCTTTTGCCACAGACCTGCCTGAAGACGGACTAATTAGGTGATAGTAAGTTGATTCTCAGCTTCAAGGAAAAATTTTACAACTTTCAAGTACAGGCTGCCTTGTGTTCAAAAATGTACCTTACTTGCAACTAATGGCTATTTAATTAGCAATTCAATTCATAAGTAACCAGTACCAACCTATCTTTTTATCTCCTGAAAGCTTTCTAGTATAGATTTTATCACCATGTAGTTCATTGATAGAACTATTAAATAGCATTAGACTGAAAACCAGCCCCTAGAGACAAACTCAGAAACAGCCCTCTTCATTAGTATCTCCCTGTTATCAAATGAATTTCAAATATGTCAGTGAGCAACTTAATTGAGTAGGTACCATTTCCCTTATGCATTTTAATATTTAAAAGGTACAAACCACTATGCCAATGCCCTAGAGACACCTCAGCATTTTATACAGTTGGCTTTATCAGACAGACAGACATGTAAGCTAGTCAAATAAATCTATTTTTTTGTTTTTTGTTTTTTTTTTTTTTTACAAGATTTGTTTTCCATAAACACTTTGAAACTGTCAAGACTTTTGTTTATCCTGTTCCACAGCTTTGCTTGGATCAATATCAGCTCATCCTTTCTACAATTCTGTGGATTCATTTATCTTTNTTTTTACAAGATTTGTTTTCCATAAACACTTTGAAACTGTCAAGACTTTTGTTTATCCTGTTCCACAGCTTTGCTTGGATCAATATCAGCTCATCCTTTCTACAATTCTGTGGATTCATTTATCTTTTAAGTTCTGGAATTGCCCTTAGAAGTGTCTCCGAGATCCCAGATTTTTTATTATTTATTTTTGTAAAGTCAACATTAATACTTCAGATGCCTCTTCAGCTGGTTTCTTTAAATTTGGGGAGGTGCATGTGAAAGTTATTTTGGTTTGCTAAATTAAGAATATTTACTTTCAGCAAATGTAACCTTACAGCCCTTTGTTGAAACAATAGAACTTAGATTTTTTTTCCTTCATTTCATATGGAAAGGACTCACTTTCATTATATTCCAAATACAGAAATATTTATTTAACCTTTTCACTGTTTCTTACATCACCATTTACAGTTTTCCCATCTGTATCTTGTAATCAGCACAAGACTTAAGGACTGGGGGTGCAAAGTGAAGTGCTGGAATTTATACAGGTTTAATGCTTTGTTTTTAATACCATTCATATTTCATTTACTTCTTTCCAGCTCCCCTTATTGGTGGCTTTATTTAACTCTTAAATGATCATATAAATTGATGTGTTTAACACAGCTTGTAAAGAACAACTGCATTCCTTTTACATAGCCGCTAAGTGCTCTGGCCAAACTCTTTCCTATCTATATTAGCAATGGGAAATGGCCACAAAGTGACAAATGCTAACAAAAATACCTTCCTCCATAGAAGACAGCAACAAGGAAATGCATATTAGCTGGGCAGTAAACCAAGAGATAACCTACATTTTTAACAGGCACAGGAGTCCCACAGGAATTCAGGAACTAGGTCATGGATCAAGAGGAAAAAGGACAAGCAGCAGCTGTTATTTTGTAATTTCATCTGGCTGGGGCCAACAAAGGTAGAGGATGATAAATGACGCCTGAATTTCAAGGAATGAACTCATTCCAGAACTTCTGAAGGCACAAAATGGGCAGTGAAAGCCTAGCCCTTCTACAGGAAGCAACAAAAAAAGAAGGCAAAAGAAGGCACTGTGTTTTCTAACTCCAGTCTTCCAAACTGTATTTAAGAGTACTTCGCTTCCGGTTTAGCAGTGATACCTGAACAATCTGAATATTAACGACATATAAAACATGCAAAAACCTCCCCCTAAACAAAACTAGACGTTACTAAGTGTTGGGCTGATGTGGTGGTAAATGCTTTTGACAGATTAATTTACCTGTATAGATTTGGATGGCCATATACATTATGTGTTTTGCTTTAAAATTACTTGAATGTCATAGTATCTCAGGAGGATCTTATTCCCAGCTGCAATTAAATTAAGTTTAAAGAAGTTTGCAGACAAAAAATTCATCTCCTTACATTTTTATGCATAGAATCCCTCACATTCCTATGTTCTCTCAGCTGTTTTCCACTAAATTATTACCAAAAGCCCACTGATATCGAGCTGGGGGAAAGGAGGAAATCCTTTGATATACTACTCAAAGTACACTGAAAATTGCTTTACTGTATGATTCAAACCAAAGAACAAAAAAGAAGTTGCTATGTTCTAGGATATGGTCTCCAATAAGTTAGTTTCTGCCTGGCCAAAGGTCAAACATTTCATTTATTACTGGAAGACTCAGAATGAACAATTTCGCACAGTGAATAAGCTCAATTAATGAAAACAAATTAAGTCCAACTCTCTACTCTAGTCTTTCACTCCCTGTAAGGACAGACGTGATGGCTGCTGAAGCAATGTACTTTAACCCTGAGGGAAAGTTAGGGAAAGAGGCAATCCTGTACACAGTGATGCTCCCGATGACTGCAGAGCACTTTTTGTTAAGTCTAAAGGGATTCTTAATTCAGGATTTATGCAGAGACCTCAGAATGCCAAGAAAGCACAGCAGAACTAGGAGCCTAAAACAAAGATACACTAGAACCTTTTAGGAGTGAGGAGAAAATCTCAGTGCAGTTATTTAAAGGATTACTTACTCCTCTGTGAACAGGTATTCAAAACTTCAATATTTTTGCCAAAATAACAAAATAAAAGAGCAAAAACTGTCTGCTGAGACATTACTTTTTTTTTATTTCTGCCACTAAATGTAAGATTTTTCTCCTCCTTGCTCTAGAAACTTGTATTTCCAATCACTTCTGACTCAAATTTGTTAAATATTAATGGTTCAACCTGTTTGGTGAGTTTGCTGTTATTTTAGAAACAGCAGAATGCAAAATGAGCATTTGCATTTCTAAATTACAAGCAAATCTGAATAACACAAAGCAGAACAAAGATCAAATCAGGAATGAAGAACAGATATACTGGACTACAGTTTGACCAACATACTTTTCATCCAGAAGGAATCACACGTTTTCAGTACTCCCTGTATCAAGTCACCAACAGAACTATGGTGTTGCTGTCTTACCTGAAACTGAGCCATTAATGCCAGTGGATTATTCTGACTGTTGTCAAATGTCAAAACGTCAAAGATTCCAACACAATTAACTCGCAACCTTTAGGAACGAGAAAAGAAGTGCCAATAAGTTTTGCTGGTTATTCAATCTTTTCTCTGGCATTCATTTAATGCTCTGACAAAAAAAAAAAAAGTCATCAATAAGCAGCAAATTACTGTGTAGCAGAAAGCACTTATTTTACTATTTGATAAAATGAAACAAACTGTTTTCAGCATACAAAAAACCCAACACATTTCTAAATTGTCAGTACTGCATCTGAACAGTATTAATGCATAAGTCTTCACAAAATAGGTTTAAAAGGAACTTTAATATATAAGTTTCAGCTAACTGTCTCATACCACTTAAAAGTAACAGAACTTTCTAGTTAGACTTTGCTATTTCTGAATACAGGTCACATTACTCAGTGAGAATAAATGGTTTCATTACCTTGTTTTGCCTGTTACTAATATCTTTGTTGGATCCATAACCCGGCATGCCAGTCCTGCTGTATGAATGGTCCGTAATGCAGAGCTCAGCTGCACAATATATGCCCATATCAAAGACTCTGGAAGCAATCCGGCATGCTGCCGTGGTAGAGGTCCATCATGCTGACCTAGAACCAAAATACTGTAAGCATCAACAGAAGGCTACTGCACAAAATTCAAATTAGGACATTCTGAATTATACAATTGACTTGCTTATTTATCTCACTCAACTCTTAAAGGTCCCTGAAAGACATACCTATTGTTCTTTAATGTTGGTTTGGGATTGGGGCCTTTTTATGTTTATTTAGTTTGAGTTTTTTGGAAGGACACCACATTTTAAAATGCTGATGATCATTACACATTATTTGCACTTGTATTAACGAAAACCAACCTGATTTTTAAAGTTTAGGCTGAATGGATGAATAATCAGTACAAAAAGAACACTGGTTAGAAACTGCTGAAAGTGGGTGGTACATCAAAATATGCAGGTACTTCAGAAGTAAAAATGCCAGTATTCTGAAACAATGAGCACAATAGCTACAACAGATACTATTCTACCTCCTTTACTGTGGGAAGGCTTACAAATTAATCCTTCTCTATCACGTGATAAGACAAAATGAAAATTAAGCTAGTCTCAAATTACACATACAAATCAGACTGGAAGATCTGGTGGCTAAACATCAACGAACACAACTTCATGTAGGTTCTACTGTGCCCCAACTCCCTGACAAGTCCCCCAAAAGTCCAGTGGGTCATATGAAAGCAATTCCTCACTCCCTTTCTAAATGGATTTGTAGTCCTTCTTTCAAAACTTACCCTTTCCAAAAACAAACACACCACCAAATTCTATACCGCAAAGAGTTTGAGTAACACTGAGACAGATGAAAAAATAAAGATCACAGAATGGTTGGGGCTGGAAAGGACCTTAAGATCATCTAGTTCCAACCCCCTGTCATGGGCTGGGACACCTCACACTAAACCATGTCACCCAAGGCCCTGTCCAAGCCAGCCCTGAACGCTGCCAGGGATCATTTATAATTTCTTTCAGCAGCCTGTTCCAGTGCCTCACCACCCTCACAGTAAAGAACTTCTTCCTTGTATCTAACCTGAACTGCCCTTGTTTAAGTTTAAACCCATTCCTCCTTGTCCTATCACTACAGCCCCTGATGAAGAGACCCTCCCCAGCATCCCTATAGGCCCCCCCTTCAGATACTGGAAGGCTGCTATGAGGTCTCCACTCAGCTTTTCTTCTCCAGGCTGAACAGCCCCAACTTTCTCAGCTTGTGTTTGTACAGGAGGTGCTCCAGATCTCTCACCCTTGTTGCCCTCCTCTGGACCTGCTCCAACAGCTCCATGCCCTTACACTGAGGACACCAGAACTGTACACAATACTCTAAGTGAGGTCTCACAAGAGCAGAGTAGAGGGGCAGCATCACCTCCTTCAACTTGCTGGTCATGCTCCTTTCTTATGCAGCCTAGGATACGGTTGGCTTTCTGGGCTGCGAGTGCACACTGAAGACCACTCATATTCAGTTTCTCATCAACCAACACATACAAGTCCACCTCTGCAGGGCTGCTCTGAATCTCTTCTCTGCCCAACCTGTAGCTGTGCCTGGGATTGCTCCAACCCATATCCATGTCACCAACAAAGATGTTGAACAAGAACAGCCCTAAAAGCAACTCCTGAGGGACACCATTTGTTACTGATCTCCAGTTGGATATTGAGCCACTGACCACAACTCTCTGCGTGTGGCCATCCAGCCAATTCCTTATCCACTGAGTGCTCCATCCATCAAACTGATGTCTCTCCAATTTCAAGACAAGGATGTCGTGTGGGACAGTGTTGAAAGTCAGGCAGGACTTCCCCTTAGTGAAGCCATGCTGGCTGTCACCAAGCACCTCTTTGGCTTTCATGTGCCTTAGCATGCCTTCCAGGAGAATCTGCTCCCAAGATTTTGCCAGGCACAGAGGTGAGACTGACTGGTCTGTAATTCCCCAGATCATCAATTTTTCCCTTCTTGAAAATGGGGGTTATATTTCCCTTTTTCCAGTCACTGGGAACTTCACCTGACTGCCANCCCAAGATTTTGCCAGGCACAGAGGTGAGACTGACTGGTCTGTAATTCCCCGGGTCATCCATTTTCCCCCTCTTGAAAACAGGGGTTATATCTCCCTTTTCCCACTTGTCAGGAACTTCCCCTGACTGCCATGATTTTTCAAATATGATGGCCAGTGGCTTAGCAACTTCATTTGTCAGCTTCTTCAGGACCCGCAGATGAATTTCATCAGGTCCCATGGACTTACACACATTCAGGTTCTTAAGATAATCTTGAACCTGATCCTCTCCTACAGTGGGCCCAAGGTCTTCATTCCAACAGTCCCTGTATTTGCCTTCCAAGACTTGAGCAGCGTGGCTAGAGCATTTGCCAGTGGAAACTGAGGGAAAGAAGTCACTGAGAATTTCAGTCTTCTTCAAATCCAGGGTAGCCAGTTCTCCCATTTCATTTTGGAGAAGGCCCACTTTATCCCTAGTTTGTCTTTGTCAGCAATGTACTTATAAGAAGCCCTTCCTCTTACCTGACATCCCTGGTCAGACTCAATGCTAATTGACTCCTTTCCTCCAAACATTCATTGGTTTTTGTTGTTCATTGTTCACTGGGTTTTGTTGTTGGGTTGTTTTTTTTAACCCTCCCTCTCCCTAGAGGAGCATATTAACATCTGTGCACTTGATGAAAGTAAGTTTGTGTGTGTGCCCTTTCATGTGTACATACAAACATACAAATATATGCAAGAGTTAAAGAAAATGAAACATTACTGAAAATTTTTAACTGAGAAATTTTACAGGTTTGGGGTTGACGGGCTTGGAATATTCCCAGCTTTCACTTCTGAGGTTTTGTTGTTTATAAACCTCAGTTCATTTTTCAGTTATAAGGTGCTTTGGTTTAGATTATAAAATTGAGACACCAACTCCTTTAAATAGCAACAAACCTAGCACATCTACTGCAGGCTGAATAGAATGAGATTTTTTTTCTGGCCTCCTGATGAATCATTATGCAAATAACTTCCCACAAACCAGCATACCAGGAGTGTCACATACCAAACTTTATCCCCCTCATGATTCTCTCTTCTTCAGCATGACAGAAATTATGATGATAAAAAATAATTGAGAAGATATCACCTCCTTTGTCAAGACTCTCTAGTTACTACTTGCTATAGAATACACTTTATATTTCATGAACAGCAATGCATGTGCTATATTTAACAGGAATGTGTATGGACACTGTAAGACTTCTTCACCGTAAGAGTTACTTCTGCATGAAATAAGTAAGTCTAGAACAGAAATCTTGCTACAGTATGTCAAAGAGAGAGAAAAGCCAAAACCTAAGAGTTATTTTCTGTATGCAACATCACCATTCGTCCTTTGATTTGCAGGTAAAGGCAAAGCAAGCAAGAGAACATTCAACTTAATGCTGAAAAGCTGAAAGATCAAGATGGAGTTCAACACAGCTTCTTCCTCCACCTCCCGTCAGAAAATCCCAATCAAGCAACAACATTATTTTACTACTAGAAAGAATCACTTAAGTCCTACAGCCAAACCTAGGCTGTTGCTTTCAAACTGGTTGGCTGCACCCCATGTTCCCATGCACTAAAGGTACAAGCTAAAATGCTAGTGGAATCAGTTTTGAAATGCCCTCCTACATATCTACCTGTTTAAAACAAGTAAGATTTAAAGCAGTTCAGTTTCCTGCAATGCTGACTACAAAGTCTGTCCCACAAGGCCCATCAGGTACTTGGGCGAGGACCCAAGGAGATGAGACCCAAAAGCTGAGTATTCAGGCAAAAAACACAGCTGAAAGCTTTCCAAATAGTGCTCAAAACAGTGGGAAACATCACAAGAAGATTAGAAAAACAGTACCAAAATTATCAGAATTACTTTACTCCAAAAAGCAGTATTTTAAGTATTTCATGGCTGATTTGAAAAAGGCTTTCTACCACAGGTTGGATCCACTGCCAAATCATGCAAAATTTCATATGTTCTTCCCACCTACTGCAGGGCAAACTCACTTCTCCCACTACTTTAATCTCTTTGAGATGCAGAACACAGATATCAACAAAGAAGATTAAAAATGTAACAGCAGTCATTTAAAAAAAAAAAAAAACCCATGCAGGTTATCTATTATTTTTCCTTGCTGCATTAAGATAAAAACCACTGTCAGCACTTTCATATATTTAAATTCTGTGGTATGATGCTTTCAGTGGAATAACAAGTGTACCCTTTGCACTGTTATGCCTGTGTATACTACTTCACTTTGTTAAAAAAGCATTTAAATGAAATTCAGTTCCCTAGAGCAACACTAAAGCCAGGGATAGTCCCAGGGTGAAAGAAAGAGTTGGGACCACTGGCAGTAAGAGCTGGTTTACATCATCAGGAACACTACCAGAAGGATGCTAACAAACACCAATTCACATCACAGTTATGAGAAAAATCAGAAGCCCAATGAAAGATTTAGCTGCTCACTAAATTGAATCCCTCATGCCTGTAAATCAGTTTTTTACATTGAGAGTTGTTCAGTGTTTTCTTTCTGCTCCTAAGTTCAAGTACTGAAAGTACAGCAAAAATAAAAATGCAGCAGCCTTCATTTCCCCTTCTCCAAGGGAAACTGGGCTTTAGTTTTACATTTCCCATTTTTCAACATAAAGAAAGGTTCTGAACTACCAGTTTAGCACTATATTTTGTAAAAAATCTGAAGATACTTTGAATTTACTTCGAAAGAGTCATGGCTTTTGGCATAGGTATTTCAGGATAATTGTAAGTCATATATCTTACCCTCATACCGTTCACCCTGACTTTCAATATTCATATATTCTTTCTCCTCATAACAGTCTAAGCACACAACATTTCTTTATCAATGAAAGGAGTATTTTATGAAAAAAAAAAAAAAAAAAAAAAAAAAAAAAAAAAAAA
>NDXB01010426.1:95977-121212 GCA_002631895.1 Agapornis roseicollis
TTTTTAGAAAAAAAAAAAAAAAAAAAAAACAACAAACCAACAAACATTCAACAACTGAGGATGCAAAAACTAATGTCAGCAGTGAAGTCCCTTTTTGTGCATCACGTACTAAAAAGGAAAACAAGATCCAGGAAACTTGCCTATCTTCATTAGAAAATATCTGTTTACTGAAAAGCAGAATCTGTGATGCTGAAAACTATTTACAGCGTGTACACCACCATTTAATTACTCGGAGCCCTTTTAATAAATAGACAATAACAAATGTATATCAAATCAATGACATATCAAAGGTATACTTATCTCTGCCAACCACAGATACTCATCAGGATAAGGAAAAAAATGTTACTGGCAGTAGTGGACAGTTACTGTTGATCTGCCAGGATTTTGTAGCCCAGAATGTGGTCTGCCATTTAATTATTGGACTGTTAAGGAAAACATCTCACTACTTCTGGTTTAATTTGCTAATTTAAAGAGGTAATTTCTGAAGAGATAATGCACTAAATGTACTATAATCTGAAGTTGAAAAGTATCAAAAGGTTGAAGAAACCAAACAAGTTCCAGAACAACAGAATTAATGTTTAGGAACTTCTGATAGAAATAAGAGTATTGAGGGAATATGAGGCATGAGAATCAAACAAAAAGGCACTTTTCAGATATATGTACTCTGAATAACAATTAACCAAAAAAGTCAGATTCACAATTTTAAAACTTGTGTGAATTTAGAAAAATATGAGAGAACACTGGACTATCACACTGTACTACCTAAAGACAGACGATATTTCACTGCATAAAGAACACAAGCTATAAATTCAGTAGCATTCTGAAGTAGCAAAGATATTACAGTATAAAAATCAATGTAAGCTGCTATTTCTTTCCCCCCACACCAAGCCCCTTTCAAAGTACTTCTGCAACAGGGCCTGTAAATAACCTGGCAAAAATAAAAAAACCCGAGACTGACCACACTGACACCAGTGACATGCAAGACAGCTATGTAAACCATAATCTTCATCTTTTAACTGTCAAAGTCTCATGTTGCCAACTGGAGTGTTCAACATAAATAAGGTTGCATACCTGAAATCAAATTCTCTGAGTTCACTGATCAGGTTCACAGTGTTGTGCCTCCTAAAACCTTTAAAAGCAATTGTACTAATCTGGGCCTCATGCTGCAGAGTACCCAACTTCCATCCATTCCCCTGCTTCTCTTGGGAGTCTCCTCTAGGCAGGCAGACGGCCAAGAAACTCTGTGAGGGGATGGAGAAAGTATCTGTGAAGGCAGGCAATTCCAAGAAATCAAGTTATAGGTATGCAATCTTATTTTTCTCTCTTATATTGCTCCTTCTACTGAGAACCGTGCTAGAAAGCAGCAGTTACCAAAAAAGAAAGGCCAAAGCAAAGATGTGCAGAATGATATGGCAAAATTTGGGAATTTCAGGTGACTTTTATTGATCTAATAAAAAGACTAGAAGAGCAGGTTATGAGACGTGCTACGGGCAGTAGAAAGTTATCTTCTTTACATATTGCTGTAGGTTCTGCCACAACGGTTCATTTTAACTAATACTATTTTGGTTTGGCTGAACAGCAATTGGTATCTTATTCCTGATTCCAAAGACCATCCCTGCCTACAGAAGAAACTGTAGTAGGTCAAATAAATGATCCAGATAGCACACAGCCTGCCTGAAAGACACCTAACACTAAAATTAGAAGAACAGCTTGCAATAGATACCTGAACATATGAACATAAAGAAATGAAATATTCTACTAGCCTCCAACTTGCAGCTCAGAGAATTACTGAGCTAGAAATAGTATCTTTGCAGTTAATGATCCTCAAGTATTTCTCCTCCATGAGTAAATCCCACTTTCCCCTCGAACCCAAGCAAACATCCACAATAATCTGTGATAAAGTTCCATGGCTTAGTTCTCTTTACAAGGGTTTTGAATTTGCTACCTGGCTAGTTTCACTTGTCATTCCCTAGTTTTAGGCTGGAAGAAATAGCAAATATTATTGCTTATTCATTTTTTATGAAAAATCTGATGATTTTCTAGATATCTACCATATTCCAGTAATTTTTAACCCCACCATATTCCTGTCCATCTTTAAGAGTATGACAAGTACTACTCTACCTTGCCATTCTCCATACAGAAGTGTTCCATGCTTTTGATCATCCCTGTCACCTCTTAATTTCTTTGCTGGTCTTCTACACCTTTCAAAATGTATGAGGACCACAACTACAGATATAAGCCTATGATACACCCACATCTTCAACTGCAACAATGCATTTCCTATTTACAGCTACTCATCAAGGGGACAATATTTTCCTTCATCTACTTAACTATAGCTCCAGATCTATTATTGACTGGTAACAGCCACCACAGAAGCTGTTATTTTATGTTTGAAGCTTAGAGTTGTTTTCCCTCAATCACATCAGTTTACATCACCTGCTAGATTACTGACAAGTCCAAGTCTTGTAAAATTCTTCTGCAATCCACCACAATTGGCCTTTTTTTTTTTAACAATCAAAATAATTTGGTATTACCAGCAAACTTTGACAGACCATTATTTATCTTCAAAGCAAACAAGCAAGTGTGTTAAGAAATACAACTCCCAGCACAAATTCTTCTGATCTCCTTTCACTGTGAAAGTCAACTGTTCACTCTTACTATTTCTTATGTTCTAACCAGTTATTCATTGAGGATTTTCTCTTTTGTCTCATGGTCACTTAAGTTTTTTTAAAGACTGATAGACATCATAGAAAACCAAGATGCTACCTACTAGAGCCTCCTTAAAGAACTTTGATAAAGGAGACATGACTGTCCTTAACAGAAGCAAAACTTAACTCTTGTCCAGTGTGACAAAAGAATGTGTCCCCAACAATTTTATAGTAACTTCTATTATTTTACCTAGAAGAGACTAATTTTTCTATAATACTCTAGAGAGGCATAAAAACATAACACAGACATGGAAATTGAAAACCATGGGAGACCTTCAAAAGTCTAGCACTGCAAGTAACAGTCATCAACCTGGCAGTAGGTGTTTCAGGTCTATCCTATCAAGTTAGTTTCACCCCAGGCTTGCTGAATCCATAATTGCATTCTTTCACTTACCAAAAGATATGACAAGTCAAACCAGGGTTTCTTCCAGCTGAGATATTACAACCAAAACCAGTGATGGAACTCAAGTTCCATCCTCACTCATACAAGCCAGTTCTGGACAAAGCCAGTGGGAATTAGTCAGTATATAAGGGACTCACACGTCTCTGAATGTATACACACACTACCAATTCATTATACTTTACTTGGCTATCTGGTAATCAAAGTTTTCTAAGTCAATGTTTGAAACAGATTGAATTCACAGCTAAATAAGGCAGTCTCTGAGAGGACCTCCCATATGAAGACAGGCTGAGAAAGTTGGGGCTGTTCAGCCTGGAGACCTCATAGCAACCTTCCAAGTATCTGAAGGGGGTCTATAGGGATGCTGGGGTGGGACTCTTCATTAGGGACTGTAGTGACAGGACAAGGGGTAACAGGTTAAACTTAAACAGGGGAGGTTTAGATTGGATATAAGGAAGAAATTCTTTACTGTTAGGGTGGTGAGGAACTGGAATGGGTTGCCCTGGGAAGTTGTGAATACTCCATCCCTGGCAGTGTTCAAGTCCAGGTTGGATGATGCCTTGCGTAACATGGTTTAGTGTGAGGTGTCCTTGCCCATGGCAGGGGGGTTGGAACTAGATGATCTTAAGGTCCTTCCCAATCCTAATCATTCTATGATTCTAAATGCTTTCATTTCAAAAGGCAGAAGAAAGAAGAAATAAGCAAGACCAGGTCATAGTCCTCTGGTCATCCCTACCACTGGACCTAGTTTCAGAGCTGGTCCTGCATTGAGCAGGAAATTTGGTCACATATACTCTGCGGGCACCTTCCTAACCAAAGTCTTTCTGTGATTGTCACATCTGAATACCATCTCTCTCTCCCTCCCTAAGCATGGCACTGTGCTTTACTAACAGCTTTGGCCTTTTGTGATACAGACGATGCCTGGATGCACTCTGTGGGACTGCACGGGTCATGGCCTAGTCCAAATAGGCAGTATGATTGACAGCATACTGTTTAGGAGGGAAAGAGGCTTTAGCCATATGGATATGAGCTCTGCTGGGCAACTTGCTGAACCACAAGACTATGCTGCAACAGACTTTATTTATGAACGTAGATGTAGCTTTAATGACTCCTTTGAAGCCATAGTATAAATCTGAAAAGAAATAAAATTCAGACCTATGTGAAGTTTGTCTCTGAACAGAATGTGTTACAGGGATTTTTTAATCAATTGCTTGCCTTAACTAGTACTTCACATTCCAAAGCATGAAATAAAACATTAACTAGTCCTTATAATACTTTGGGAGAGAAGAATTATATAACTGGAAGCACCTGAACAGCGAGCATCAAATTGATGTAACATGTGTCCTACAATTTTGGAAATATCTCCAGTGTCTGGTGTCACTCAGTGCATGACCTGCAATTAGGACCTCTGAGTTCTTGGCTCCCAATCCCATGCAAACTTACCTCCCTGTCAAAGAACTGTAATTCCTTTACAAACTGATGTCAGTTTTGCAAATTAGTCATAAGTCAAATGCGACTAGAGAAGTTGTTTATTGTTAGACTTTAGTTAACTCTAGTTATACTTTCATTTCAATTTAAAAAGAGCAATTTCATGAAAAGGAAGCAAAGCAGAGTTCTCTGATCCCAGTCAGCTTATGATATGGCAGAACTGATTAGATAAAAAAATTAAGTTGAACAAGTATTTGTGACAAGCCATTTACTGCTTAAATATTAGAAATAGTTTACAGAATTATTGTATTATAATGTATTTTCCTTACCCCATTTTCGTTTTGTGAAATAGGAATCAGCACTAGGGTCATTGAAGTGTCTGCTCATCATGGTCTCTCCTCCAGCATGAAAATCATATGCAAACACAAGAGCTTAAAAATAGAAACATGTGACAATTATTAACTCAAGTGTATTTAAAAAAAATGTCTCAACATTGAGGGGGGAAAAGGGAGGGACCAACAAAAACCTCACAATGTTCTCCAAACGCCTTAGTGGTAAACACTTCACGCAAAGTTACTATATTTGAGTGCTGAATTTTTTTCCACATGTCGACCAACACCATGCACTTTGTGTTAACAAGACGAAAACCTAGAAAAGAACAAAAACCATGATTTAAAATGTAGTGTTTCTTCTGAAAGTACTGAAAAGCAACCAGATATTAAACTATGATTAGGGGGCCTACAAGGATGCTGGGGTGGGACTCTTTATTAGGAACTGTAGTGACAGAACAAGGGGTAATGGATTTAAACTTAGATAGGGGAAGTTTAGATTAGATATAAGGAGGAAGTTCTTTACTGTGAGGGTGGTGAGGCACTGGAATGGGTTGCCCAAGGAAGTTGTGAATGCTCTATCCCTGGCAGTGTTGAAGGCCAGGTTGGATGGAGTCTTGGTTTACTGTGAGGTGTTCCTTCCCATGGCAGGGGGGTTGGAACTAGATGATCTTGAGGTCTTTTCCAACCCTAATTATTCTATGATTTATTCTATGCTGAGGAATGCTGAGGAATGCTAGCCCTATTGAGCCAACTCCATTTTCCTCACCATGTATCCTCCGAAGGCAATATGGCAGGTCATCTTTACTATTTACAGCCTTATAGCATGACGTAATGTACCCGAAGTTGCTTGTTTTCTGTATCCGATTGGGTGGTGGCAGTGGTTCCAAAGGAAAGAGACTGTGGTAGCTGTCCACTTCCGCAGGAACTGCTAAAAGCAGTTTATACACAGAAACATTAGGCATCAGTTGACTTTGAGAAAGTTATCACAGCAGCAGAAAAGATTAAAATAACTGCCATTAAAAGATAAATCCTTTGCACCGCCTTTCTGTTGCATATACACTTAAAATTCACTATCGTTGCTTCAATACCACCATATAGGCTCCTGGAAGAGATTCCACAGAGCTAAAATAGCTGTCTTCAGAAAAAGTTACACCAAGTAAAAATCAACAGAATAGATGCACAGTTCTATCTGCCATTTTCTCATCTGCTTTAAAAATTCACCCTTCTAGTATTTCTTTGATGATTTTTTCCAGCAGAGATCATAAATAAGCACCAATTTCCATTCAGGCTTCAGACCACTGAACCCCATTTTCAGCACAAAAAAAGAAAAGCAATCAATCTTTTATGCTTTAACACACTGGTTTAGAAAACAGGCAGAGAGAGAGGTGCTGACAATTCACAAATCAGATTAAAAGATTACAGGAAGATACACAATTGTACTTCATCTGGATTAGTAAACTAAACTGCCCTTTTTTTTTTCTTTTTTTTTACTGTATCATTATCATATTAAATATGTTTGAGAAGGATGCTGCAACAAAAAGGCAATGTGTTTAAATCAAGTTGAACACGGTCAATTGTAAATTCTTCAAAAGCCGAATTACAATGAATAGTATACGCTTCTCTTGCCTGACAATACAAAGCCTTCTCTGATAAACCAGTCTATCCCATTTTCAAAACAAACTAATTTGCTAGTTTATATACAGAGTTTAAAAACTTATGCCTCCTTTACAGGAATATTCAATATGCACAAAGTAATACTATGCTATTCTTCAGAAAGCTTTACTGCCTTAATTATTTTCTTCTCTTTCAGCAATTTTACATATCCCCAACCATTAAGAAGTTTCCAAACAGAATAAAACTACAGAAGAAAAAGAAAATAGAAGAATAAAATTTTGCATATGCAAAATACTGTGTATCTGGTTACCCACAGGCTGTGCTTGTTTTTTGCAAAATAGTGTCAATAACACTGAATACACAATGTTACAGAACAATACTACCTGAGTTTAGTTTATAAGAAACATTTACTTACAAGGAATATCAGCCTGATCAATCTGAGCCATAGTTATTAAGTGTCTGTTGATCAGTTCCTGAAGAACAAAATAAGTTAACTTCTGAACATTATAATTCAGGTCATAATTTCTGATAAATTAACAGTATACTGTGTTTGAAGTACCAGCTACTTGTACTAACATAGGAAGTTGATGGAAGTGTTTGGGCAAAGGGAGTACACCATTAGCTTGAAAACATCAATGATAAAATACATAAAATTCCTGAAGAAAGGAGCTGCAGAAGACATTAGTTAGCGCTAACACTGACAAAGGCACCTACCATAGTAAAACTGAAATAACAATTGCAGCCAGCCTTTAGAGAAAGGCTCATCAACTAACCCTGCAGATACTTTCAAAAATTGGATAGAACTACAGCTTAAAGGAATGCTATGTAAATGAACTCAGGCACACCAAAACAATACACAAGAAGACTACTTAGGTGAATAGTAAATCATAGCATGCAAATTAGATTGCAGTCACATGTGTTGTAACCTGCCCCCACCCTCTGTTGTATTCCATCTGTTACAGGACTTAAATTTTTAAGTTCTCCATAGTGAAAATGGACTGCATAGATTTTTGAGTGGGTATTTCTCTTCTACAAATAGGGATTTCCTAGGTTTTGCCAATATATGTGATTTTCGTTTAAGATCTCTATCACCTTACCTGTCTGAGTTCATCTGCCATGAAGAAAGAAGGTGCATTTGCTTTTGGCTGCATGTAAGCAACATGAGGTGCAGCTGGATGGTAAATATGGTAGTTTGGAAATACCTGAAACCAAAACATTTTAATAAACAGTTTCAAATCCATAAGGATTTAACACAAAGGATTTAAAACAGAGTTTTGTTACCCTTTTAGTTTGAACTACAGAACTACAAGGTCTTCATGAACAGTAGGTATTACAAATATACTGTCAGATGCATTACAATTTACTTATGTGATACTCACCACTAATGACTTCAGGGAAGAAAAGGGAGTATGTATGTACATAGATAGTTTAACATTTTGGTAACTGCCTTTTCTTCTCCACTGTACATTTAAGAGTTATTTAATGTATCAGGGAAAAAAAAAAAGACTATCTGAATTTTTTATGTTTTCTCACATGTATCCACTGAGGTACACATTAAATGCTTTCCTTTGATTTCCACATAAAAAAAAAAACCCTTGGCACAGAGGTCCTTAAGTGTCAGTGATTTGGGAGAGCAATTGCACAATTAAAAAGCCTAATCTTTGTACAAAATAAGGGTTTCAGAGTGTTAAGAATAACCCCTGTAGTATCAACCAATTCAAGATTTGGAGGTTCCTACACTTCTGTATCAAAAGCAAACATACCATTCCTGTGAGAGGTGCTGGAGTTGTATCAGTATAGAAATACGTTGTTCCACCTACTGTTTCCTTCTGTATCACCTGGCCAGTAGATGGAGGCTGAGAGACAGCATTAGCGACAGAAGCAGAGGCACTAGTAGGCACCATATAGTTTGCTGGGTTAGGAGTATGACTTCTTCTTCGAGGAGCAGGAGATGTATGAGGAGTTATTTTGGGGGAATGAAGAGGAGAAGATCCTGCTGACAGTGACATTCCTTAAAGAAACACAAGAAGATATTCTTGATCAAATCTGTCATCAAAAAATTAACAGTTTGAAAAACAGCAGCCCTCCCTACCAATAACATCCTGAGCAGGTGAGATGCTAAAAAATTGCTACATCTACGTGAACAGTTAAGAAGTAAAACATCAAGAGTAAGACTGCACAGAAACATTTTCCCAAATATCTTTGTTTAGTTCAGAGAGAAAGAGCTTGGGAACTTATGATCTAGTCATGAAGAACCAGAAAGAAAGGCACAGAAGTACAAGGAAGAATCAAATTCATGCTGTGTCTAGAAGAGAGTTTATTAAACTGTGAAAAGATAAAGTAAATGCTTATGTAATAGTTATACAAGAAGTCAACAGAACTTGCTAAGCTATAACAAACCTTCAAGGGTACTACTAAGGAAGAGAACCCTTCAAAAAACTCCTAGCGTTAGTAGCAGAAGGTCCTAGACAAACACCAATGAAGGAATCTTTTAAATTTACTGTTGCTCCATTTGGGCTGTATTTTCTCCTCTTTAACAGTTAGAACATTATTAGTCACAGTAAATTTTTTGAATGGATGTAAGATGCACAACTTTTATATTTAATGCTCTATTGACAGCTGAGAATTAGCCAGATATTGACACAAATACTGATAAGCTCTGTGAGTACAAATACTCACTGATAAGCTCTGGTAACCAGAGTAATTTAAGCCAACATCTGACTAATAAAAGAACAACTTTTTTTTATTGCATACACATCCATTAGTTACAAAAAAACCTAGTTATTTCAATTGAGAGTTCTCAATATGCATCATCAGTAACATGTAGGAGTGTTCTTACATTCATGTCTTGTCCCTAGAGTAGTCACATCCCTCCTCCATTTACGTCTTTCTTTTGTTAAGCAAACTACAAAAGCAAGTCATTTTAGTATTAACAGTTTAATCAGTGGTTAAGGAAAAGTGACTGAGAAGCTATATTATACTAATGGTATTAAGAGAATATTTGTAACCTTTCATTCAACTCAAATAATTTACTACTTTGTCACCTCGAAAATGATGCACATTAATTCAGCACAATTATTTCTTTTGTTCTTGAAAAGTGAATAGCTCCAACATGCCCAAAGCAACCTGGTAAATACTCCCTGGCAGTGTTCAAGGGCAGGCTGGACAGAGCCTTGGGCAACATGGACTAGTGTGAGGCATCCCTGCCCATGGCAGGGGGTTGGAACTGGATGACCTTAAGGTCTTTTCCAACCCTAACTATTCTATGATAAACCAGAGTATTTAATATAACCTGTAAGAAAGTTTTATCCCATTATCTTTAGTTGAGTCTCTTCAGTCATTTATTCTTTTTATAAAAATATAAAATATAAGAATATGCAAAATATAAAGTCTACACTTTTCTGGACCAGAACTTTTTCTTGTATTAACGCATATGTGTGTGTATACACACGCATTACTGATAAGCAGTATAGTGAAATAATTGCTTGCTGATTACTGTATTAATTAATGTGAATTATAATAGGCACTTCTGAATGTTTAATTTCAAAGTACTTCCAAATGGTAACACAAGTGTCCTAAAAATCTGTTTACGAATCAACTGAATGACCATGAAATGTTACACACTGTGACAGCACTGATTTATGCTAGAAAATAAAGTAAGTTTCCATTAAGGTAAGAGTTGCCTTGAGCAACTGAATAACACTTAAATATTTCAATACCTACTGTATAAATAGTTAAATCTTTAGGAAAGGACTAAAACATTAATGCATTCTTAATCCACTGCGGGAAAAGCACAATTTTAAAGGAAACGATGTAATACTATTAAAATTTGAAGGACGGATAATTACAGACAAAAAACTGCAGCAGCTCTACAATTTGTGTCTGTGATATTCGAAGGATTCTGCTCATCTACAGAAAGTTATTGACATGTCTTTTTCACTCTATTGCAATAAAACATAGTATTAACCAAAGTCCTTGCATACATGTAATCTCTACCCAAGCAGAAGTAACTGGCTTCATGAAACTTCTGTTTCAATAAAATATTCAACCACAGAAACCAGGGGGAAAGAAGAACATAACAGCAGCCTTCATATACACTAATGAAAAATTAAGCAAAGTCTTCCCTACTTTCAGATAAAACCTAAATGGGCAAGACAGTATAGTGTAAATCATAGAATCATAGAATAGTTAGAGTTGGAAAGGACCTTAACATCATCTAGTTCCAACCCCCCTGCCATGGGCAGGGACATTGCTGGCCCCCAGAAAACCCTTCTGAATCCTGACACCTCTCCAGGAATGTGGATCCCATATGAAGGCACAACAGCTCCAAAAAGTGGGACTTAAGAAGATGACTGGGGTGGGAGTCTATTTAATCGCATGATAACTTCAAATCTTTCCCATCCAGGCAGGTTTGCGTTAGGAGATAAATCGCTTTTCTCTTAAAGGATGCAAAAGCAAATGGGACCAGCTCCAGATTCCCGGGCTGAATCCCGCCTGCAGGGACTGCTGTGCTTTAGCCTGGAGAGGGACCAGGAGAAAATAGAGCAAGGTTATTACTCATCTGAGTGGCTGCAAAATGGGAAGAGCAAGCAGGTGATGGGGAGGCATGAGCTTGGCTGCAGCGGGAAGTCTTGTCCTTGCAGGCGCAAATCCTGGTTATCTCCTGGTGGTGCTGGACGTCTGTGAGCTACACAGCATCCTCCAAACTGGAAAGCTAAGCACAGATTCTGCAGAGGAGCTGGGCATGGCACAGGTGGGTCTGATGACCCACATGGACCTTACAGTCCCATGGAGGCTCTCAGCACAGGTCAGTCCTACCTTAAAAATTAAAGTGATAACTTACAACCTCACTAAAATGATAGTGACCTTCTAACGAAAGTTCTCAAAAAAAAAGGTAAATTTATCACTAGCAGTTCTTACTGATACAATTTCCAGCATAAGATTTATATATTAAAAAAAATGCCAAAGAATAGTTACAAATATAAATCTTCAATGTCTTCGCTTGAGTATCAAAGCAAGACTGAAAGAAGACAGAGTTAGGTGAATCCTTTCAAATTAGGTCTCATTTTGGTAGGACATTGAGAGTTCAATGAAAATCATCTAGTAGGCATATCATACAGGCTTCTCATTTGCTAATATAAATAGCAAGTTCAAGATATGAAAGAAGCTTGACTACAGTTTGGTTTTATAATACTAGAACATTGTAACTATGAGTTAAAGAAAATTTGCTGCTAGTGCTGCAGTGGGTGCTGTTAGGCTGAGGCAGCAAATACTGAAGGTGACAGATTCTGCTGAGACGCATTAAATTCTGCAGTGTCTAAGTAAGTATTAATAATTAAGGAGCAGTATCACAAGCAAACCTTTTAATACAGTGAAACTGATGTATAGATAAGTACTTACAGAAGCATACAACTGGATGGACAAACTCAAGCAGATCTTAACAACTTCATTAGTATTTCAATAAGTGAAACCTTTACTAATATTAATATTTAACCACAACAAAAAAGAATTAGAAGAAAATAAAAAATTGGCTGTATTAAGAGATGAATGTATACTGCTACTGACTCATACTGAATAAAAAAGACTGTACTAAACACATGATGCTAACAATGTGGTGAATACAGAACAGGCCATTTTGAATAGCAATTTATACCAACACTTACTTAAAGGCCAAAAATGGTGATTCAATAATCTGATTTTTACTTACACATATATCATGCCAGTGATTCTGACAAAACAACACTGAGCTCCCCCCGCCTTTTTCTTTTCCACTCATCTGCAACTACATCCTTATACCTCTAAGGTTATAATATTCAGAGGTCAAAAATTAAGCATTTAACGTTTTCTCACATTAACATACTGTATGTTAGAGATACTCTAGATTAATGGGTACATTTTGAGGAATGACAAATCAAAGTAAATAATAAAAACAGACTATTTCAAGAACTTAAAGCAATATCCTTTAATTAACTATTTATTTTTATTATAAGCTTTCTATCCGGTCATTAGTATTGTAGCTGTATATTTCCAAGCTAATTAAATCTGCTTAACTCCCTAAGCTTTATAGTAATCCGTTTTTCCTCCTTTATCTTATTGGGGGCTAAAAAACCAAACCCTAATTTTCCAATCTCTTCGCCTTCTTCCTTTCTTGTGCTATTCTGGAATGAGTGTGTAACTTTCTCCACAGAATGCTGCACCACTTTTGATATGGGATGTCCAAACTTGAGGCCTTAGGTAGTAACTCAAACCACCTCAGCTGAAAGTGTTTCACTTCCAGCTTGGGTTACGCACTTCAATGACACTCTCATAGCCCATCATGAATGGAGATGTGTGAAGTGGTCACAAGCACATCACCTTCATGCTCTTGGATCCTAATCCTGAGGGTTCATACTAGCACTGGAAACAGGACTTCTTACATTCTGCATAAGCTCAGAGTTTGTCTTGGACTAAACATAGAAGCAACGGCAATTTGCTGCCATTTGCATTGATAACAAAAACATTACTCTTCAGCTCTAACCTAGCGTAAGCAAACCCAAGCCAAAGATTTTCTCTGCTGGGAGCTATACATCTGTTCTCTCTCCAGTTTAACATGACAATGTTGTCTTACCACTTCGATGACATTCCTAATTTCTTTCATATGCTTTGTTGCATACTCTAAAACTGCAACACAGAACTGAGTAAAATAAGCTTGTTAATAAGAGTACTATTTGAAGACTGTTCACAACTCACTGAATTTCCCATGCAAACGATAAATAGAATATGTTTGCCAGCAAGTGAATAGAAGGAGTGAAAATAGGGTATTATGCAAGGGAGCTTAAAGAAAGAAAGTTTGGAGACAGAGATTTGTTCAATGCTCTTCAATAGGACAATCTTCCCAGCTATTTGTATAATTTGCATTTTATTTCATTATGCTTTCGTATTCTATTAAAGACTACTGAGATGAAGAATGACTCTGTGTTGAGATTATGCTAGAAAGCACTTGCCTAATAAATACACAGAAAAGTGTGGGTAATAATCTTCCATGGTACACACTAATGGAGGTGTCAGATGTGGATATAAGTTATCTATTAAAGTAGGCTAGGTTTCAGTGGTCATTTTGTTTAGTGTTTCTGCAGTACCACTGATAAAACAGGCAAAACGTTTTCCAGGGACAATCAATATTGTGAACAGTTACCTTTGAAATACTAGATGCCAAAAGTAGTTTTGATTTACACCTACCTTAACGGAAATCATATAAATTAGAGATACTAAATTTTTCCATCTGCAAGAGGAAAATCAAAGGATTGTTCTCATCATTTACCTACTTTGTTATGGGTTAATTAGGGTTAATTAAACTATGGAACTTTGAACAAATTATTCCTAGTACATTTCCTTACTTCTTATGAGACATTAATTTCCTTCAGTATCCTGTAAACTACTGTAAACGATCTTAATCTCATGCAAATGCTTAAATCCTACATGTGTCCTGAAATGTGTATACTTTCTACTGGAAAGCATACACCATTCAACCAGAATAAAACTTACCTTTATTTAAAGGAAAAACTCCCACAAACTCTTTGTATGGGTTTCATTTGAATTTGCTTGCACTTAAAGCTAACATTAATTTTTAATGAAAATATCAGAACAGATTCAAATCTTCTTTTATTCTGTCAGCCAGTATGACCTAAATGGTCATTTAAATGCCACTTTCTTATTTAAGAGTCTAATCTTCTAGAAAGAGCACCACCTAACTCATCTTGAGATCACAGAAATTTCTGTGGATACGTACTATCAACAGATAACCATTTAAATAGAAGCATCTGAGTGTTATTTACACAGGACATTCAATTCAGAGAATACTGCACTCAGCGTAGAGAAAGAAGCTTCTACAGAAATTCAGAGCACCCAGCCCAGGTCCCTACTCTGAACTATATTTTCTTTTTAATTATACAGGAAGAGCAGGGAAACAAGCCAACTTTGCCTAAAGTTAGCTCTTGTGAATACTCCCACATCCCTCTCATCCATAAAACAAACAATAGTATTTGAACCTAAACAGTTTTCAGCATTGGCAACTATATTTCTAGGAGCTCAAATTGTTGTGCTAACTTCTTTCATCAGTGTTACTTATCCTTTCAAGTGTTACTTACAGATAGTAAAGAAATTGGACTGTGAAGGATCCCTCTGAGACCCCACTGGATACTTTCCAAAAGTAGATCATTTTACTGTATTCTATTTAATCCTTTATACACTTTTCAATCCAGGTGACAAGGCTGAGAGGCATATAAACACAACAGTTTTCCAATAAGACTGTACAGCACAATATAGTATCAATCAGACACATGTTCATTTGGTCAGCAGAAGCATCAAATTGCTTTCCTAGCCTGGTGTGATAGTTATAACATGCAAGCTAAGTCCTTCTTTCACACTGACAGAGATTCATCCCCAGCATCAGGAAAGACTGAAGTTCTGTTAAATAGATGGTAATTGCCAATATTGGTTTAAAAAACAGTACTTGGAATACTTGCCCCTCTGCCTTTTGGCAGCCTCCTAATGCATCTTGTGAGTGGCAAGAAATTGACACAAGGTTTAAGTACATGCAGAAGCTTGCTGAAGGATCTGCAATGTGTAATATCCAGATGTGCTGATGGTTATATCTTAGAACATTTTCATTTAATTTCAAAAAAGTAAGAATCAGGATTAGCTAACTTGTTAAGAACGGAAGTCCAAAAGATGCATTACGAGTTTGAACTTTTTAAGTGTAAAAAATAATTAAAAAATTCTTGCACATTCTATGTCTGCACAGACCACATTCTGGTAACTGTTGTAAACATGAGGAATAATCATAAATCGGTCTTAAAAGTGAGTTTACATATGACAGATACAACAACTAACACTACTTCGCAAGGCAAATTATTTTAGAATAAGTTTATCTTCTACTTTTTTACTTTTCATCAAGATTTTATTGACAATCATTACTTCCAGATTATGTTCTCTAGAAACAAAAGTGCATGCTTGTGTGTGGCAAACAGAACACATTCACTCTAAACTGCAGTGAATATCTAGACTATTAATTCAAAGCAACTTCAGGTACTGCTCTGGCAAGGACTGCACAGAGCACAGTTATGTGGTAATTCTGCACCTCTTCTCCCAAAAAAGGGCAGAGCAAGTTAAGCTGAGTTAATTTCAGTACTGCTGTGGCTGAACAGATTTCACAGCCTGCAGCGTGATTTCCACACTACTGGAAGATAAATCCCAAGTTCCTGCATGTCTATATGCTTGAAGACAAAATTAAGAGCCAAAGTAGGAGGTGCTTACATTTATACACGATAAACCTGAGAACTATCTATACAAGGTTACATTTGACACCGAAAGAAGTAACTGTACTGCAAATCATTACTGTCAACTTACCTGGTGCTAGCCCAGCATTAGCAGGACTTCCCATGGAGGGGTGAGAGAACAAGGCTTGAGAGAAGGCAGACATACTTGACTGGGATACATTACTCAGCCTGGAGGTTGATCCTACTTTAGGAACAAACTCACTTGCAGAAGGATTTGGTGTCTGTTTAAAAACAAATGTAAATTAAATGTTTATTAAGAGATTGGCAGTGCCTATTTGGTAGAATATACTTTCTAGGTAAGCCTACCAAGTGCAGGGGATATTTTTAAGTTACAGACAGCATGCTAAGAAGAACAGGCAATACTGGAAGCTGGTCAGCACTAACAAATGTAAATGTGTTCTAGCTTACGTCTGAAGTAGTATTAGCAAGCTTTCCACATGAATGCCTTCCACAGCTGATGTTTGGGTTCATACTAATACTTTGCAAAAGGCTTTCCATAAGCATTATGTTACAAAATTGGAGAGCAGACTTGCCAGCGAAAGCCTTGCCATTGCTGCACAGGCTTCCTACATGATCTTGAAGATTTCATCTCAATCTAAGGAACAATTTCAAATTAAGGCAGTTAAAACTATTTCACCTAAAGAAGTTATCCCTGCCTCTATTTCAAATAGTCCTATATGTTCCTTTTTTTGTCAAGTTAACTTCTATTTTAATCATCTATTCCCTTTATGTAGCACCTTCAATAATGAGGTTTGACTTGGTACCACAGGAGCAAATAGCAGAATGACTGTCAAACATTCATTATTTATTAGTACATAAAATATATCATACAACCAGCTTTAATTTCTATTAAAATCTGTGCAAAGTTTTGTAGAGCTTTTGGGTGGTGGTGTTTGTGGCTGAGTTTTTTGTTTGTTATAAAGTAAGGAGAGTTAGGAAAAGAAAATCCTAATTAGAGGCAAAAAGCTTATTATCAGACAGCAAATTACAAAATGCATTAGTGGAAGGAGAAAAGAAATTAAGCCAAGAAATAAAGCCAACTATTAAATAAACACATTGAAAACCTTGAAGATTATTAACTGTCAAAGTTAGGTTTGTCAAGTACTCTTCAGAGTACCTCTCAAAAGTAGTCTAAGCAAGAGTTACAATGAGATGATAGTAACAACTCGCAATAGACAAAGATACTGTTAAATTAATCCATAATGTGCTTTTAAAGCAAATTATATTGGAGCACTTTGAGTTTAGGCAGTTTTAAAGTAACTAACCGATGTTATGTGTGGTCAAGTTACCAACATTGATGTTTACCAATATGAATAAAGTGGCATCAGAGAAGCTAAGTTAGTGCCAAATTAGAAAAGAAGTGTAATTACAAAACATCAATTTAGACAGTGAAGAAAAGTATTTCATGGTGTTAATCTGGTTTTAGTATCTGAAGTATTTGAATACTTCAGCTAAATATCACAGTGGTAATTTATTTCAAAGCACTGGAAAAGAAAGAGGATTCTAAAAGCTATAAAATAAAGAGGATACCCAGGTTTAAAGCAAATAGTAAGCATATCCCATCCTTAATCACACAGTATATTTTAACCTCTAGTCACCTTATGATGTTACATATTAGTCATTCTATATGGGCATGTGTCTGAATATTCAAAGAACAGCTTTAACCACGTATGTATACCAGTGAAATAAAACACTTAAATTTACAAGGGTAAAAAGTTCATAACAGTTTTAAAACTCTTCAATCACATTTTATTAAAGAAAAACTGGAATGATGGTCCTCCAGATGAAATCTGACATGAAACCATTCAGCCAAACCTACGCTGAAGCTGGGGAAAATGATAAAGGTGGTAAAGAGCCAAGCAGAATTTGTTCAAATAGTGATAGAGCTGAAAAGTCATCATCAAACAAACAACTGGGACAGCAAGGAATAGAATTTGTAGCATCTTGTTAAAAACACATAATTTCAAAGAACTGCAAAAAATCCACATTTTTCCACCACTAAACCTAGCCTAGCTCTACCACACCTGAACCGTGGCAACCAGGTAACAAGGGCAGGACATGGCAAAAAATCTGAAGCATGTAAGTGGAAGAAAAGATACCTTCTGGAAGGACCTCAGCCTCTCCTAGAGCAACTGAGAGAGTTTCCCGAATCCCATCCATACCATTCTGACTAAACTCTTACTACTTTAACCAGCTGATTCAATCAATGCCTACAACAGAGGGCTGGGTTTTTTTATTTCTAAATGCATTCTGCAAGTTTTCATAGACCAGTTTTGGTGTCTAAAAGTTACTTATATATCCACCATTATTTTAAGATGAAGTTGCTCAAGAGTTCCATTTTAACTAGTATGTGCTTCAGTTTATCCAAGAAAAGAGCCAAACCCAGGAACCTGCTAGAGCAGTTTGGGTTTATGCTGTGGAATTACAAACAACAGTGGGCCAAACCTAATGGAAATTCAGTGGTGTCACAGTACAGGATCACAACAGAACCTGATAAGACTGAGTTGTTTCTACATAAGTTTTATGAAAGCATTTTATATGAGTAAGCAGCTTCGATTTGCAGAGCTAGACCCTTTACTGTAATAGCCTGGTTTACTTCTCTGCGATATTACAAAACATGAAGGTGTAATCTAAGACTTTCCTCACTGGTTAAAAACAGCAATTTAACTTTTGGTTCCTATTTTTAAAACACCCTTTCACATTCAAGCTGTTTTCTAAATACAGAAAAAAGAAAAACAAAACAAAACACTTGAGGCATCTACAGCCATCAGCCAGAATAAATGAATCCCACTAGTACAACAAGGTTTATCAATTTGTGGTCAAAATTAGTAAATACTTTATCAGAAAAGTTGAAGCTCAAGCCCCAGGCCATGTTTAAATAACGCCTATGTGAAGTTGGAGCTCTTAATATGTTTCCAAAAGCACATAGGTTTTCACTGGAAGCAAATCACTAATTTTGCACTACATACACTTTGCTTCCAATGAAATAAAAAAACAAATCCCAAACATTTTCATAGCATGTAGGCTAACCTAAGTGACTACATTAGATGAAGTGAATGAATATTTAATATTTTATTTTTTTCAAACTTTGTCAAAAATCTAATTCTGCAATAATGAGCATACAAATATGCCCAAATTAGGAATCCACATTCCTCATTTTTTTGATTCATTGTTCTTGGTCTGGAAAAATACCCTATTTTCACTTTGGTAACTCACAATACAAAGTGTAAATTTTAGTGTTAGTTTTACATTTGGATCAATGGTAAGCTTGAGGGGGACTATGCTTTCAAATCCTACAGGGCATTTTTACAGGTTTTCTGTTAGAATCCTACCAAACTTCCCAAAACAAAGCTGAGTACAAAAAAATTAAATTTTGATAAGAATGACAATAATCTAATTAGTTGTGTATGTTGTTTAAATTTCCCACAAGCACAGCTTTAAAACAAATTTCACTTAATTACTCCTCTCAAAGTACCTTATTCATGCTAGACCAGACTTAAGAATTTTAAGTCTGAGTCAACTGGGATCAGTAAAAATTGTAGCTAAAACAGTTACTGAAGACTCTAATTAAACCTTGGGAGTAATTAAAAGAATGGAGATCCAAGAAGTACTTACAGGACATGTAATGAATTATTCAATACTGTGATGTTAAAAACAAAAGCCATGAATGCACTTTCAAGAATCCAAAGAAATTCAAAGCACACTAGCACTGTCTGCACTCTGCAACAAACTAAAGACTGCATTTTCAGTTCCAAATGGAAATGTTCTATAGAAAAGCACAAAAAATTACTGCAAAACACTAGTATGTTTTCAAACAGCATTAAACAGAAACAAGTACAGCTATGTCAGCTATGTTAGATTTTTCTAGCAACCCACCCAAAGTAACTTCCAACTCATACATTTGCTAAAATTACTACCATTCCCTTTTTCCTCACACCTAGGTCAGTTTCAATCTCCCCCTGCTTCTTCCAGTAAATACAGAGTAATACTGTCAGACAATAGCAGTGAAGCAAATTCCCTGTGTAATATCTGAATTCATACCTGCATCATACATTCTCGGACTGATTCCATGTAGAAATTTAACCAAAATGCCCTATTTTCAGATTCTTTGTCTGTGCTCTCTCAAAGAGAGAGAAGCCTCCTCCCAGGGAAACTTTCAAAGAGAGACCACAAAACTGAGTCCATCTAGCTCCACGTAAAAAAACGATTTCTATACTTCTGCACATCAGAGAGCGCAAAATATTATAAACACAGATACTGTCTAAATGAAGTCTGAATTTAGTCTTGATGACATTACTAAGGATGGAACCACAAGAGATTTAAAACATAAGGGAAGGACTATAAAAACTCATTTGTGCTACCATTCAGCACAGTTTGTCTGGTGGCTTTTATTCTTTTTAAGTTATAAAAGGAAATACAGTGCAGAAGGGAAGAAAATATTTTGTGGGCAACGCCAATAAAACAATGCAAGCCTCCCTCAAGGAAAGCGCAGATGAAAGTAAAGAGGAAGCTAACTAAAATCTCATCTGAAGACTATCACTCACTGGAGGACTACACAGCAGCACACAGCATTACTGTACGTTGAGGAATTATATATCTCAACAGATTTCTGTAATCCAGAAGTAAAATGAAAATTCCTGTTCCATCAACTATAAATTTCAACATGTATTATTTGTCTTCATGTTCCTCAGTGATAAACTTCCTACAGCCACACTGCTGCATTCATTCATAACTGAATCCTTGAAGTGTCAACGTTTACTGTAACACAGGGATGCACAACTTAGGGATCCTTTGGAAGGTCCCAACAACATCAGGGAGCAGGGATCCAACAGGAGTACTAGAAGCCACCTTCTCTCTTATTTCACATTCAGCATCTCACAACACAGCACAGAGCTGTACAGCAGCAGCAGAGCCACCACCTCTGTTTCAGTGGCTTTAACACCACTTTGTTAGATTGGTTCTAGTCCCATATTCAACCAAAGCCAGCTACCTAAAGCAAAAAGTAGGCCACTTTCATTTTGGAAGATGTACTAATGTACTTACCATGCTAAAAACTGGATACAAGCCTTTTAGTTCTTATCCTTTTATGTTCTCCTTCAACTCCAAATTTATGCTGATCTGTTCTGACATCCCAAATTGCACGATCGCATGGTTTCAGAAAAACACCACTAAAGTATACCCAATGCTATAAAGCAGGGCAGTCCTCTACCAGTCTTTTTGGCATAGGTTTCAGAATACCTATTCAGAATCCAAAACCATGCAAAAGTATTGCTTGGGGTTTTTTCAGGTTGCTTTGCTGTTGTTTCAAATGTGTGGATGTGCTCAGTTCATCCAGAGAGCATCCCTGTGATTCCTCTGTTTCCAGGATTCCTTGTTTACTATAGCATCAGGGAAAGACACATTCTGTGATATCAGAGCAGCCCAGCAGACACCGGAGGGCTTCAAAACAAGTCTCTTTCGCTTCCACTACTGAATTTGTACAACATGCTACCTTATCACAATTACCATGACAAGTCATTGCATCACCTGTATAATTAGCACAAATAAATGTCAATTTGCCAACATTATCAGCCATATTGCTTTACTGCTCTTGCAGCTAAGTATTTGAAAAAATCATTCCCATAAGGGGTTTTCATATTCAAGAAACAAACATGGTGCTTAAGAACTGATCTGTATGACTAAAGGCCAACCGATACCTACTATTTGAAGAGAATTACCATTTTCTATTATGATGTATCATGTGGCGGTGTCACAGCTCAGGACATTTCTTAATGTAAGGTAGGCTATCTCACTATACAATGAACTTTTTTTTTTTGTTAAGGGCTTTTTTTTTTTCCTTTTTAATGCACAATACGGAATACAATTCACTACAGACTTCAGTTTTAATCAGACGAGTCTAACACAGTATTTAAGAAAAATAGATTTGGGTTATAAATTCATAGCATGCATTCATACTGTTTTAAAATACATGTTCTTGCGAGACCTCACTTGGAGTATTGTGTACAGTTCTAGTGTTCTCAGCATAAAAAGGACATGGAGCTGTTGGAACAAGTCCAGAGGAGGGCCACGAGGATGATCAGGGGACTGGAGCATCTCCTGTTTGAAGACAGGCTGAGAAAGTTGGGGCTGTTCAGCCTGGAGAAGAGAAGGCTGCATGGAGACCTCAGAGAAGCCTTCCAGTATCTTAAGGGGGCCTATAAGGACGCTGGGAAGGACTATTCATTAGGGACTGTAGTGACTGGACAAGGGGTAACAAGTTCAAACTTAAACAGGGGAAGTTTAGATTGGATATAAGGAAGAAATTCTTTCCTGTTAGGGTGGTGAGGCACTGGAATGGGTTGTCCAAGGAAGTTATGAATGCTTCATCCCTGGCAGTGTTCAAGGCCAGGTTGGACAGAGCCTTGGGTGACATGGTTTAGTGTAAGGAGTCCCTGCCTATGGCAAAGGGATTGGAACTAGATGATCTTAAGGTCATTTCCAACTCTAAGTATTCTATGATCCCATGTTGTAAACTACCTTCCTTTTTGTAAGCATTTTTTGGGCAAAGATCTCTAAACATTACACCCTGAAATAATGTATTCCCACATCTTAAATCATACATTTGGAAAAGTGGACGTTTAGGTAGACACAAAAGCTTCAACACTTCCACAGCATTGCAAGTCCTCAGCAACTGAGATGTAATTCTACTTTCTCATCTTCAAACACAAATGAAAAACATGTCCTCAAACAGATGTGCCTCCATTATAATTCAGCCTTATTACTTAGCACTCACCATCAGCCAAATATAGTTTGTGCAACCTATATTAACACCTGCAAAAATCTCTAAGCAGCCTGTATTTCAAAATACTAAAGAGCAATGCTATCTGTGGATTACATACATAATTATGTGGACAAAACAACATACATCTGAAATCTCAACATGACACTACCCATTTTCACATAGTTTCAAACTTCTTCAGCCATTTTCTGTACATTTGGAATTAAAATTTCCAATTTTTAACAGTCCAAGTTTTGTTTCAACAGTAATTTAGAAAATGTTCACACTACAATATAAAGATTCACAATGATCACCTCAAGATAAAATTTGGGCTCTCATCTAGGTAGAGCTTCATATACCCCCATAATCTTATCTGCAGCCTGGTTTTATACCTTTCCCCATTCAGACTCCACAGTTTCTCTGTAATCTCTCCTATTTCTTCTCCAATTATATTTCCTGTGGCTGAAACATCCTCCTATTGTTATTTCTACCACATAAGCATATCCATGCTTTTCTGAAGTCCCACATCACCATGGGAAGAGACATAATTGCATTACATTATACAAAGTCTTATGCTGTACATAGTTTAAATCAATTACACTGCTGAGATCCTGGCACAATAAAGGAACTTGGAATTGCACCCTTCAAAAGTCATATGCTCTGCAGCCAGTACCACACTATCATCACTAGTTTCAGAAACCTAGGGGACCTTGAGTTTTCTTTTGCAACACTTTCAACACAGCTTTGGAGGGCATAGGTGCTAAGAAGGCAACTGCCCCTGGACAGTGTGTTCCACGTCTCATACTACTGGCTCTTCAACTTCCATACACACTTTTTCTGCTCTGTTTTAAATGAAGTCAACCGAAGACAAACCTTGGTGCAATACTGAACAGGTGAGAAAACAGCGGAGGACAGGAGTACAAATGGGGCTTTTCCTGCCCTTTAACATCCACCTGAAATCTAAAGGACCAATTTTCTGACTCTCTCTTCTCCAAGCAACTGTTTAATTACAGCTTATACTCCCATTAGATACACACAGTAAATTCAACCTGTCAACCTTCTCTCCCTTAAGAAAAGTAGTGCTTCACAGGCACCAACCAATCCTCTGCAATCTTACCTGGTCTTTCAGCCATGTTTCCTTTATTCTTCCTCTTTTCTCCACCACTGGCTGTGCTGCTTCCCCAGCAGCAAAAGAGCCAAGATAGATGTAAGCCCAAATGCACCCACACAATGTAGCACCAGTCTACCTGCATCCCACTGCCTGTGACTCCCAACTTTAGTAACATTGATGTCCAAACATCAGCAATGCAAAACTAGTATTTGTATGAAGCACTCTCATACAAGCTTCATCTTGGCCCTTACATGGCAAAAATTTAGCAAACTGAAAGAAACCATTAAGATGTCACAAATTTAGTCTGCTGTCATTTACCCATTTTACTCACCTAGAAAACATCAAAAATAACATAACCCTCATAGAGAGACTAAAATAATGATCTCCAGTGAATCAAAAGCATTACATATGTAAAAAACAGTATTAGCAGCAGTGCTGCAGTTTCCACTACTAATGTTATTTCCATCTAAATCCCATTTTAAGGGATGTGGAAAAGATTCTTCCTAGCCTCAAATTATTCATTATCATCCCAAGGATAATCTACTACTTCTATACAGAGCTGCTCAAACCCAGCTGCACTTCTCCCTTCTTAAGCAGATGAAGAAAATTCAGGAATAAAGTAACAATAAAGTTTAACAAATAAGTTGAGAAATGTAAGTTACCCTAACATCAAAATTAAAAATTTATATTTTCTGATAATGGTGGTTACATCTTTACATTCTGTACAGTGGGAATTTATTTATATTAAGTGTCAATCATTTTAGCAAAGATCACCAATTTTTCCAATAGAAACCTTTGACATACTAAAATTAAGAGGTTATGTTTGTTTGAGTTTAGAATACATTTAATGATTACTTTTGTTTCTCCCCTACAGATTATAACATAATTAAGCAAAGTACATATCACAGCAATACGTGAATAGAAAACATCTGAGTGTCTTTCCTGGAGGGCCACTATGCCTTCATTGCGAAAGAAATATTTGTTCTGATCTCAACCTGTATTTGGAGCAACTGCTTCTAACATTTTCCAAATTTAAAACAAAGCATCCAAACTACTGACAAAGTGACTAGTAAAAAATAATTTTACCTGTAAATTGTTTTCTGTGACTCTGTTCCACCAAACCATATTGATGGGTACTCCTGTTTTACACCTGTCAGCCAGACAGCCGATAGGGTTCTTTGATTTTCTTGCTTTTGATCCCACCGGAACTATCCTCTCATCCAGCATCCCCAGTCGATACTTCCTGGGCTACGAAAAAGAAGGAGAGAAACCAGGCCACTCCTAACAACCCTCATCTAAAGCTACACTAAACCAGGTATTACACTGTGATACGATTTCTGGATTGGTGGAATAGGAAACAATTTGCAAGTAAAATTTATCTGAGACTGTTTCCTTTCAATCCTGACTATCTGGTTACAATAAACAGATTACAAAGAGAAAAAAACTTCAGGGACTACTGATTATTCATAAGCAAAACTGTCCATCACAAGTCAGCCACTGAAATGAGTATAAATTGGGCAATTCTGTAAAAATTAGTAATCATTTAAAAAAAAAAAAAAAAAAAAAAA
>NDXB01010426.1:132972-147606 GCA_002631895.1 Agapornis roseicollis
ACACACACACAAAAAAAACCAAAAAACTTTAGAGACCTTTCAGCAAAACCATGTGATACTTGCAATCCAGCAGGCCATCTAAAGCCCTCTCAACATTCCTCCCAGCCTCCATCTGCCTCTCCTGCACTCCTCTAGAGATACAGTCTAGCAACAAACTGGACAAAGTGTGGCAGTGCTGCCTTAAACTGCTCCTTTGATAGAGAAATTTAAGAAGGTCCTTTCTTACTCCTGGCTTCTTATTTTCTTTGTCCAGTCTCCCACAGGAAGAAAAAGTGTGAGAAGAAAAGCAAGGCAAGGTCAGGAAGCGTTCTCCACCACTGAGAGAGACAACAAGTAATTTGTTAAAATACTGCTGGGCATGCTTTTGGGTATGTTTTGGGCCCTCATCAACCAGAACTCTCCCAGACAATTTCCAGGCACTATTCAGCAGTGAAAAGGTTTGAGATCCCTTCAAATAGACAGTTTGCATGCAGTCTCTGCTTTATCGGGTGCACGTACACCAGGACAAATAGGCCATTTTATGCCAGCTGGCCCTAAATACCAAGGAAAGTTTCCAGGCATGCTTAATTTAGTAGTCTAGACATAGACTAAGGCTCAAAATTTGTCACTGGAGTTGCTCTTTATGCTAACGTTTTTCGACAACCAACCTCAACATTGCTACATTATACTTCAATAACATTCCATCTAATTCTTGATCAAAAATATCAATATTCTGAAGCAAATTTGGTAAGAACAGAGGAGAATCAAGAGAAGCTAGAGTGATATCCAGTATGGTAGAAGAATAAACTTATTACAATTCATATTTCTCAATGTTTGCAGTTTACATGCTACTACTAACTTCACCAGAAGTGGCAGCTTTCAATACTTGTATCTAAAAGAGAAAATAAATTGTATAAAGCAGTTCTTATGTAGAAAGTTTTACGTTGTTACCTTCTCAACTCAATACTTTATACAACAACAACTTTACGTTGTTACCTTCCCCCTCAATACTTTATTCACCCAGTTATTACTTCCATTATTTACGCTTCATTTAGCAAGCTTTCTGTAACCATTCAGGCTTCTCTGATACAACTTGTCATTCAGTAAGGGTATGTAGTACTATAGGAAGCAGAACTGTAGCTCATGCAGATGTCCTAGGACAATATGTATACAATGTGTACACATGTAAACACTATGTAAACGTTAGCTTTCTCAAGACTTAGACTTGTTGTTTGCTATATGCTCCTCTTATTTTGACGCCACATATCTCATATTCCTAAATACACTCAACCGACGCAATGTAACCCTCACTAAAGGTCAGTGATGAACAATTAATTCTTTACACAACAGGGATGCCTCTAGTGAAACAAAGTTTACTTATTTCTACAAAGTAATGATTTAGAAAATCAATGCTAAGTTAACAGTCTTGCCAAAGATAAGGGATGCTCACCTTGCCCAAGGTAAGGGATGCTCATCCTACTGTTCACCATCATCAAAAGAGTAAGAATGTATCAAAATAACTAACCTCAGGATTGTAGTAGCTCAACTGCCTGTACATTATATTCTCATTGCTGACCATGCAATGGAAAGAAGTTGCATAGTTTTTCACAAATATTTGACAAGCATCCCTATTATGCAACTTTTCTTGGCATTTGATACATCCACACTGATTCTAAAGTATGGATTGAAGAAAGTGCTTTAGGAAGAAAACTCCTAAAGGGAACCTTTCAGATTCACACAAAATATGTCCTGGTATAGACTAAAATGTCTATTTATTCATGCCTATTTATAACACTCAGATTATCATAATCATCTTCATGTAAAAGGTAATGGTCTGCCAGAACAGGGAGAAGTATGATACTGAGATCTGGACTGGCATCAAAGATGGTAAGCATATGACTTAAATGCAGAACTTTTAAGTTCTAAGTTTACTTAGAACGCTAAGTTTATATCAGTACTCTACCTCTTCAAGTACAGAAGTTAAACACCCAGACTTGCTACATGAATAGGTGACTGCAATGATGAAAATCAGTGCTGATACAATCACTAAAAAACACACTGTGCGTGCGAGACAGATTGCAACAGAACACATTGTTCAGGGTTCTGAAAGCACAGTGCAAACAAAGACTATGAACATCAACTGTGCTTCTACAAAGTGCTCAAGGTGCAAACATTTTTATAAGAACCAGCATTCTGAAAAACTAAAGCCTCTCTCTTGGGCAGCTCTTGCTTTAACAACTGCTTGTAAATTGTACCTTGAATGAGGTTAAAAAACCTCAACTTCACCACTCATGAATTTTTCAGTTTGCTCACTTCTATTACACATGCAGATGTTAGCGTTAAGCTTCTTAGCTTAACGTTATTCATAGAAGACCTGCATGTAATCAGTAAAGGATTTTTAAGCTGTTTTAATATTAAAATTTCTACCACACCCAAAAGCATTTAGTCTTTATGAAAGTCATTCCTGTACTTGAGTCTTACAAAGGCTGAAATGTCTTGAAAGAAAGAAGAAAACCCAAGTGCTACTTGTTATTTGTGTTTTCCAGAAGGCAGTTTTGATTTTAAACAACAACTCTCAATCTCTTCTAATGGTGTTGAACTGTTTTTCACACAAATTCAATTTCAAGATTACTACAATCAGAAGAACCTCAAGCCCAAAGGACAAAAGGTTCAGAAAGGTGAAAGGAACCATTAACAGAAGAAGAAAATAAACTACTAAGCCTGCCAGGCAAGCCAAACATGCACAAATGAGAACTTCAGTCTTTAGGACATCATGACTTTCACCATACAGAAGTTTACATAAAAAGTCAACTTTGTCGTAACTAAGTACCACACCAATGTCACTCAGCCCCACATAAACTGCTTTTCTTTGCCTGCTTCTTGACAGGATTTATTGAGGTTCTTTAAGAACTAGTTAAAATTCAACTAGACTGACTGGCATACATCCTGTCCCTCTCCCTTTAAAGGAATTAAAAGCTGTTTCTGTTCACGTCTCAAAGCAATCTACTACAGAACAAAACTGTCACATTCATCCCTGTCCAAGGATTTAACCTGAAGTTTCAACTTAAAGTTCTTCTAGTGCTGAACGTTCCATTACACCAGCTAACAAAATACAGGGTCTTTAATTTCACAGAAAAATTGAGAAATAAAGATTTCTGGAACACTGTGTTAATTCCTGGATATGCAAGAAATTAAGCAATTAATTATTTAACAATCTGCTTTACACCCTCTGTTCAGGTATTTATGTACATGGATATAGATTCCCCCAAGCCTTCTACTCTTCAGGCTGAGCGCTCCCAGCTCTCTCAACCTTCCCTCACAGATGACATGCTCCAGTCCCTTCACAATCTTCAAGGCCCCTCACTGCACTCTCTCCAGTGTGTCCATGTCTCTTATGTACTGAGAAGCCCAGCAACCCAGGTGTGACTTCACCAACGCTGAGCAGAGGTGAAGGATTACTTCCCTAGACCTGCTACCAGTATTTTACCTAATGCAGCCCAGGACACCACTCACACTCACTTCAATACTTCTTTGGTGTAGTATGCTAGAAAGAGAAGTATTACAAAGTGTTACTCCTGCCTTCTAAAGGTACACACCACCTTGCCTCCACCCTTCAATGTTCAGTAGCAAAACACAAATTATAGCTGCACAAGAAGTTTGCTTAACTTTTATATCCCTCCACTAAAATATATACTTAGGAAATTCTCATCAAGATAGAGTATGAATAAAGCTTTGCTGCACACAATTGCAGTTTTACATAATTTTACATATCTTACGTTACAAGACTTAAGCAAGGGATTTTGATTTCATCTCCACCATTTCTTCTGCCCAAGACACTTAAGAGATAGCATTTGCTCCCTCTGTCTCTATATCCTCTGACCTAACAGACAGAAAATGAGCACCTTCCTTAGAATCATATAATCAACTAGGTTGGAAGACATCATTAGTTCCAATCACCACCCCAGGACTGCCAAGTCCACCACTAAACCATGTCATTGAGGGCCTTAGCTACATGGTTTCTGAACACTTACAGGGATGGCAATTCTGCCACTTTTGTGGGCAGTCTGCTCCAATACCTGATCACCCTCTGTGTGAAGAAATTTTTTCTAATATCTAGTCTAAGCCTTCCCTGGCGCAGCTTGGGGAAGGACCTCCTGTCCTGTTGCTTGATACTTGGGAGAAGAGTCTGACCCCCACCTCACTACAACCTCCTTTCAGGTAGGTGTAGAAAGTCATTCCTGTGTTGTATATCAAAATGTTTTGTAGTATGCTCTCTTCATCTTAATACTGGAACTATATTTCAAAATACCTCTTTGTAATTTTTTAGAATAACATTAGTTGGACTATAAAAGAAGTTATCCTGCAAAAGAATATGATTGTCACAACCAAACAAATCATTTTGATTTCCTTTATAAGCAATCCAAAACTTGCCTTTTACAGCTAGTGTATTTGACATCATCTACTGCACATACCACTCACAACTGTTTGAGCTAAAGCAACTGGATTTCTTCACAAAGCATTATGTAAACAACTGCATAATTTCATATTTAAAATAGCATGTTTGTAGTTCCACTCAGTTCTCAATAGTTAAAAACTGAAGACATTTACGAGCTTCTGTGCTATAAGGAGATTTTTATTACTGAACTCTTGGCAGAGGCAGCAATGGGAACAAAGGTCTTTGTGTTTATTCAGCTGCAAGGCTTTGAAGTGAGCACAGTCTTTACTTCTCAGGCTTTCAAGAACACTTAGTATACCAAGATCGGAATGGCGAAAGCAAGCAAGACCAATTCTTCCCCATTGCTTGGCCTTCCCAACTCTTAACACTGAAGACTGTTACCCCTTTATTTTATTAGGGTGTCTAATTGGAAAGTTGTGATTCTTACTTTCTACATTACCTGCAGTCCAATGGAAGCCATGTAATTACAAATGCCATCCCATGAAAATAAGGAAATCAAAGATCTTTGTGAAGCAACATGCATGAAGACACCTCATGCTGGTTTATACTCTTACAGCAAAATTGTTCAGTTCCAATATGACATTAGAAGTTATTAACATCAAGATACTCCTCTGCCTCATCCTGCTATAATATTCTTTTAAGACCCCAACATAATATTACTGCTCCTTCCTGCACCACCTGTATCTTTGATCAAGCCACAAGTCAGGCAAGGGGCAGCACTAATGCCAGACACCAGCCAGCCAAGTGGCACACACAGAGCAGCTGAGCAAACAGCCAAGCACCAGAGGCATCCCAGCCAGCCAGCCAGCTCCTGCCTCCTCATTGCTGGGAAAGCCAAAAGCAATGAGCTGCTTCTTGAACCACACCTCTGACTGTCTCTTGGCAGCTGCTGCTACACTGAAAAAGAAAGAACAGCTTCGAGGTCAGCATGCAGCCTGTGGACCATGTTTTGTGCAGGCCTGCTTTGTTATTAGTTAGAGAGGGGAAAACAGAAAATATTCACTTTGATAAGGTGGAAGCCAATACTGCTAATGTAGCATATGAGAGCACATGCAGATTCAAGGAAGAAAAGACATGAAGCAAAACTGTACTACAGGAAAATGCAAGCCAATGAGGACAGGAGACTATTAATCAATAGGAAATAGTAAACACAGAAGATGCCGGAGGGGGGAGGGAGGGGGTGGGAAATGGAAGGTTGGCTAACAGCAAAGATCCTTGAGGTGAAAAGAGTGGAACGATGAGGCAAAGCTATTTTTCAGAAAGGAAGAAAAATAAACAAAACCATGGCCACATCAAAAATCCTTTTCCTAATTCTACCAAGGATTTATATTCTTTTTTCGACTGCAAACTGAGCATTGCCATAATTACATCTTCACCACTAATCTAACCCCAATGAGATATTCTACATCTCAAAACATTCTTCAACACATACATATGAAATCTCAGTCAAAAGTCAGAAATATCCATTCTTCAGAAATGTTGGCCACTAATCACCTACATTATTTATGATTAAAGAAGCACATCTCCTCCCTAATTCATGATTATAAAATCCACTTTTACTTCCCTTTCTTTTGCTGTTTACTTAACACTGTAACAGATTTTCATTGCACACAAATACATAAGGATTGTGAAATATGCATGTAGCATTACTTCAGGCATTTTGGCTCCATTACATATGTATTATGATAACCCAAATATATATACAATCACATACTGTTTTCAGTAAACTTCAGGTTTATGTGCTGCACATCACAAATGTTCTGGAGATTAATTAGGAATAGTCAAAAAAACTCATCTATTGAATCCCTGATGATTATGTTGGAAGGTATCTAGTGAATAAAACATGGACTGCAGAAAGATTATCTCATGGTAAAAGAAAAAAGAACATTACACGGAAGAGACCAACTATTTCTATCTTTGCTAGATTGAGGCCAGTTAAGCAACTTGAACCAGGCCTTCTACAGATGGTCATTAATGCCACTTCTCACCTTCCAGCTGTACAGGTTAGTTTGGAGTCTCTAGTTTGCCAGCACTGTTGGGTTTTTTAGGTTTTTTTTTGTTTAGTTGCCATCCTTTTCCTTGCCAGGCCTCTATAAAATGCAGGCTGCTTCCTCCTTTCATAAGCAAAGCATCCCATAAAGTTGAATGCAATAATCATAACCTGCACAGGAAAGCACATTGGCAACTAACAGTCTTTGTAAGAAGGATGTGAACTGCAAGATGAACACTTAACTATCAAATGGGTGCTCATTACACATGCACCACAAATCTTGTGTCCTGCCTAAGTCCCACTTACAATTTTCCCACCAAAAAGAAAATATTATGAGAAATACATCTCAGTGTATAACCTCAAGGCTGCACTGACAACCTAAACTTAACATTTCTTAACATACAACTGTATCTTACTAGCAGTTTTCTAGCAGCATGTTTATTTGCACATGTGTGCAATTTCCCAGTTTAAAAAAGCTGAAAAAAATTCCTCATATTGCATCACTGATGCATCTATTTGTGAACTGCACAGATCCACCAGAGATGCCTAAGTAACTCACAGATGGAATTAATGTTTTCATCTGCAAAAGTTGAGAGCTATTGACATATTTTACAGACACCTTCTGATGTTTCATAAATGGTAGAACTCTAAATTTTCAGTATCTTTAGTTTGATTCAAGGAACTGGAGAGAAACAGGCACATGGATTTGTTCTCTCAACCCTACTTTGCCTCAGCTTTACATTATACCAACTCATTTCTCTGTTCCAGCTTCTATGTATTTCACTTGTGCAATTCTAGTCTTCATTCTGTGAGTATTCCACCAACATCTCTAAGCTTCAATCCCATCCCTCAGTCTTTCCTAGTTCCTTATTCACTTCTCAGTTTCTCTAAGCCTACAGCATCAGCCTCTCTTTCCTTATACACCCCTCTGGTCCAATTAACATAGACCCACCTGTCATTAATACAGATCCACTTTCATGCTGCCTCAGTGTGAAGTGGAAGAAAAACAAAGACAGAAACAAAGTAGACCAGCATTCCTGCTTGGAGTTCAGACAAAGCCTAGATTAGGCCACAGCTGTAACTGCAAGAATGAACTCAAGATGGAACACACCATTGCAGGCTCTATCTTTTGGAAACTGTCTAACATCTAGGAAGTCTCCAGTGGGTCTATATAAATCAGTTCTGCTAAGGTTTAATCAAGTAACAAAATCTTTAGAGAGCAAAAGGTGCATCCTTGACACAACCACCAGTCTATGAGATTCAAAGTCTCTGTTCCAAACCATAAAGCATCAGTATTATTTAAAGTAAAAGGCACTAGGATTTTTCCCACACCTTCCTCTCCAAAGGGCTGAGTGACATGGAAAACCACATTCTGAGTGGCTAAACCTTATCGGTATGGGCTCAATTGAGAAGCTGACACAAACAAAACAGACAGCATTACCAGCTCTAAATATGCAAGCAAGAACTTAAATTACATGACTCAAAGGGGAAGGGATGGGGGGGGGGGTGTGTAAAAATCAATATAAGAACGCTTTTTAAATTGTAGTTTAATGCCTGTAAGCATTTACCAACTCTAATGAAATCCTCCTTCAGAAGTAATTTTCCTTAGCCTCCAATGGGTAAGAGGCACATCAATTTCTTCTCTTTTATCAAAGAGAAACCACAATGCCTTGACTGTAATCTCACAGGCATTAGCAAAGTATTTAAAATCCTATGAGTGTTCATGTTAGATGTATGCCTTACTGCCTTTCTAAAATAGTTGTAATTAAAAACTCGTGTTTAGAAAGTCACCAGTGCTTTTGTAGAATACAGTTTAAGGATACAAAACATGGTGACTTGGCACTAAAAAGGTTAAAATTATATGATCTCAGTGATACCAAAATTTGTAACTTCCAGCTTCAGTAGTACACTCCGGAATCAGAGGTTAAAATTTCTCTTTTTAATCATGCAGCACTGTCAGTAACAAACATTTCCATATTTTTTGCAATTTTGCTGAACAAGAAACTCCAGTGTTCTTGAAAACATGCAGGCAAAAAAAAAGAAGGAAAAAAGGAAATATACCTAATTATTTCCCATCTTTTGCTGAGTTATTTTTCAATCCCTAATACAGGCACAACTGAGATCAAAGTAAGCCCAAAAAGAGAGTTTCCCTGATATAAAAGAGAGCTGTTGTCAGGACTTAGTGTGAACTGTTTGACTTATGCTCTCTTTCATTTACCAGACACTGGTTTGTTAAACCTTTGAGTACAGGGAGAGATCATCTTTTCAGCTTTTCAAAAGCATAACAGTTTGAGGGTGGTGTTCTAGTACTTCATGTGTTAACTCAATAGACACTCATTTGGGTGTGAAATGACAGCCTTTAGCTGAAAATTTTGCATAATACTACCTACACAATAAATTCCACCTCATGGGAGTTCCTATATCAACATCTACAGAAAATTATAAATACAAGAAAACATGTCAGAAGACTTAAACATAACAGTATGCCCCCAGAGACCAAGTTTACAAATTCTGAAGTTTTTGTCTAGTAATTTACAGGTTTGTTCACATTCTGCTTCACTGACTTTTGCTCTTTGAAATATACAAAAATCAGATTTTTGAAACATTTACTAAAAGGCTATCAAAAACAAGCTATAAGCCCAAAACGAAATCTAGGAACAGAGTTAATGTATTTGCCAAAGCCCAACACAACAGCTACGTGCCAATAAAAACAGACTAATTTTAAAACAGTGATATTGTTGCATTTCCATCTGCAAGATTAAAGTGAGTATATAACTCTGTATATCCTATGACACATTCCATAAGGCCCCTTTTTTTCTGCCTCTTGAACAGTTTTCCCTTCCCAGAGTAACACCAGCCAGAATTAATGAAACAGGATACAATTCACTGCTATTACCTGCATCATGGGGTACTTTGTTTCAGCAGGACCTCCAAATCCATTAACACCAATGAAGCTGGTGCTAAAGTAGGAATCTGTGAGACTAGCATCAGCTAACCCACCGCCATCTATTCCAGGAACTAAAAGAAAAAAAAAAAAGAAAACCATTTCAGACAAACATTAGTTTATCATGGGTTTATTTGATAATACCTCTTACATAATTTTTTTGGCAGGAGGATAGAATAAGAAAAGGTTGGTGATACTGTATTTCAAGTCTATCTCTCTCGGCAAAACAACAAAAATAATTTTATGAAAGAGGTGACTAAATGACAGCATATGCAGCATGAAATAACAGCACAAACTCAGAAAAAGGCAGAAAAGTGAAAAGCTTTGACAGAGATGATGTATTTGAACACAAGTAACTAGAAAAGTAATGACATCATAAAGAAAACAACAAGAAACTGGAAAGCAAGCTTATTCTAATAAAACCTGCATTCTTGCATACTCAGCTTGGAAATACATCTGCCAAGTAGAGTTTTAAACTGGATGCACCAGTTCTTTTAAAGGGTAATGCACAAAATTTACATTTTGAAAAAATCTCAAGCCCTTTCCCACAAAGCACATTTTCAAAGCTTCCTTAAGAATATAGGACTATTTTCATTACCTCATACTTCACAAAGTGACAATTTCATGAAATGTGGCCAAAAATATCTTCTAGACTGAAAGCAAGTGTGAAGGATGTAAGAAGAAATTAATCCCCTCTCTTGAAATAAGACCTTTGACATACAAGTACAGCACTTCAATTGCAAATAAATGAATTCAATACTATGAATCTACAGAGAACAAAAAGAAACAGTAACAATAAACACAAAACACTCAAGTGGGTATTACCTTGATAACAAAAAAAAAGTTTACAATGGCATACAAACTCAAATTAAACTTCCACAGAAACACCCACAGCAAATTATAAAGACACTAATCAATATGGCCAGGCCACTGCAAGCCAAAAGGCATGAGTAATCGGTAGCTCCAAGGTAAGAAGGCACACATCCAACTCAGAAGAACATCCTGTACCAAATCATCCGACTTGAACTTCTGGGAGGACTTGCAGCCAGCCGATGACACCCGGAAACAACTTCCTGATCCTTCTCCTCAAAGGAAATAAAATGCAACTTCATAGCAGAGCTAAAGGACTGCAGATTATAAACCCCTCATATCTCATCAGAATGGGAATTTTCCCTCCGAAAAGAGAATGCATAACCTGGTGAGCTATTTCCATGATGTAGGCACAGGAAAAAACAAAAGCAGCACAGCCAGATGAACTCACAGGAAGGGCTGGAAGAGGAGAATGACAAACGGCACCCTTACTACAGACAGATGGCAACACTGCCCAGCTGCACTCCCCCACACTGGAGCTGGATGAACTAGACAACTAAGGGTAACTAACACCTACAGCACCCCAAATGAAGAGCTGTATGTGAGAGAGATCAAATCAATTGAATACTTCAGTGGCAATACATATCAGTTTTGCCAGCAAAAAGGATTCTTGAAGTACTGCTGTCAGATCTAGAACATTACTTGTCTACTCGGCATGTTTGAGGGGGACACCTAAGGAACTTTAAAAATCCTAATTACTAATGAATTGCAACATATTTAAGTTAGCTAAGAGAATAGGCAAATGAAGCTCTACTCTCCATGCCCAAGATCGTTTTTCATAATTTCAAAGGAACAGCCACACAAACTTCAGAAATCCTCTTGCTACAGCCCTAGAAAAGGCTTTTAATGTCTTTTAAATGTCTGTCCCTCTGTTGCCTTCCTTTGGGAAACTTGCATTCAAAGGCCTAAGAAAAATAATTTAAGTTTGAACTACTGTATCAGGGAAAATGTAATGTCTGCAATAGCTCCAATTACTGTCTCAGCCTACCTGCTACAGTCAGTCCCTAATTCACACTGTGAGGTTTAGCATTTTAACACAATTGTTTTCTGTCATCATGAAAAATACTAGGACTCCATCATAAAAGAATATGAAAATATAGTAAATCAGCGTTTAATTATAAATAGTTTCAGTGCAGTTTGTCCATAAATTATTCAGGGTTCACAGTGTGGGTTTATTTGAAAAATACATTTCCAATATAGCTCTCTCTGCCTGTATTTCAGCCAGTATCAAAAACTGATGCAGTTTTTAATGCTACATCATTACTGTAAAAGACCAAAACTGTTTGAGTTCCTAGAACACTGTCATTTCAAGGTACACTGTGTAATTTCAGCAGTATATCTATTTCATGTTATACTTCTGTCAGAAAGTCCATCTTCTATCCAATTTTTAACAAACTAGCAAGCAACTAAGTCAAATTGCACCATCAGCTTTACAAATCCTTCAGCCTCTGTTGAAGAGTCAAGAAACTGCTGATTCTTTCTGCTTCTTCCACTGCTCCTCAATATACTAGAGTCAACGTGAGAACCCATCCTGACTTCTCCACTGGAAATAGGCAAGCGAAAGGTTGCAAGCTTTGCCACATTCAGCAGCAAGGCACGTGAAAGGAAGAAATTCTTTCCTGTTAGGGTGGTGAGATGCTGGAATGGGTTGCCCAAGGACGTTGTGAGTGCTCCATCCCTGGCGGTATTCAAGGCCAGGTTGGACAAAGCCTCGGGTGGCATGGTTAGTGTGAGGTGTCCCTGCTTATGGCAGGGCGGTTGGAACTAGATGATCTTAAGGTCCTTTCCAACCCTAACTATTCTACGATTCTATGAACAGCTCCCTCAGTGTGCAGAAAACCAGACCTGACCTCCAGTAACTCCAGACCAGTGGCAGAGCTGCAATTACCCATTATCCAAACAAAGCACTGGAGCTGGTGCTGGTAACCTTGCTGGAGCACAAATACAGCACCAGATGCTCTTCTAGTCTGGCTGAAGCACCTTCAGGGCCAGGCAGCTCAAGCTGTAAGCAGGAGCAGGCTTACAGCAGCAACCCCAATGCTGAGGAAGCCTGAAGATGCTGCTGGGAATAACAAAGTTGATCTTTGAAACTGCTGCCTTTCTGCTGCTGGTATGCGCTATGCAGCCTAGCCAAACCCCTTAAAGATGCTCAAAGCTACAATTTAGACTTTCTATTGGCACACTGATATTCAACTGAGCACTCCAGGTAACAGAAGATTCTCCAGAATATTTACCTTTATCTAGCTTTATGAAGACTATCTTTCTACTGAGCTGCAATGGTTTGGCCATACCAGTCAGCCTTCTTATGTCAATACTACAAATTCTGTACTCCGGTACTAAGTCACCTTCATATCACTAAATTCCCTGGGTACCACAGCAATTTCAACTATAAGGCTTTCTGCTGTCCAGAAACACACATCTAGTGAAGGGACCAAGATAATAAGAAAACATTTTCCACAGGAACAATAAAAAGAAAACCATCAGAATGAAGTAAGCTCAGTGGAGCAGAGGGTAGTTTTCTTGGCAGTAGCTCCTACTAAAAATAGAATGCTCTAGAAGTGGTAAGTGTAACTGTTGCCTTCAGAAGAAAACTCAACACCAGCTTCCTTAAACTAACTTCCCTATATAACAAGCACTAAAATTAAGACAAACAAAAAACATGCAACTTACAAAGGTACAATGGGGAAAAAAAAAAAAAAGTAATTCCCTCATTGCCTATAGAACCAAGAAAAATGTTCACTACATGCTTCATTCCTGTTTGAAGAAGGGACATTCACCTGTTACAGTGATGAAAGCTCAGCAAATACCTAAACAGCCAAGGCAGTTTTACTGTATTTGGCACCTGGCCTTCTCCATGAGAAGTAGAAGGCTTTTATCCTCCTTCTGCCAAGCACTTGGCAAATCATAAATTCTCACTTGCTTCCTGAAGACCATGGTAGTTCAGAGCATGAAAATATAAAAGCGATTTATCATAAGCAGTCCATAAGAGGTCTTCAGAAGTGGGCACACTGCACCACGTGGGCAATATCGTATTAAAAGAAGTCTAAACTGGAAAGAAAATCCTAGTCCTTAGAAAGTTTTTATTCTCATATGTTTACTAATTTACATCAGACCCTGCATTCAACTTGTCTATCAATCTTTCCTGTGTAATAACTGTGAGCACACACTGTCAAGTGCTTTGCAAACAGCATTATTAGAATGACAAAACTTGTGAGGTTTATGCGTTTTCTCTCCTAAAGCACTGATTTAAAGCTCTCCTAAAGCAACTTCAGGAAAGTAAGTTTAGACAATATAGGAAAGTCTTGAATTTGTTATTTGTTGTCAAAAAAACCCATGCCTTTCTGTTGTGTAACTACTATCCATCATTGAAATTTCACATATTTTCAACGGTTTCTTCCAGAGACAAGCAACAACTTCCTTTAAAAAAAAAAAGAAAAGTTGGCCAGGCAGGTCTGAGAAAAGGTGGACATGAAAGGGAACAACTAGAAATCCAGCAAGGAAAAAAAAAATGCTAACACGTTATGTAAGCACATATGTGAAAAGAAGAAACTTCTAAATTCCATCAACATTAATGCCAGAAGCTACATCCTGGCAATTCTGAAAGAATAAAATACAGCATCTTGAGAAATTCAGAAGGCTTTTCTACTTTTTATGCACACATTACCTAATAATATTTTGCTTGGTGAGTAACACTGCAGCTTAATGTGACAACTGCAATTAAAAATAAATATCTTCTTATATAATTCTTCTCCCACAGAATTTTAGCAGAAAGTAGGCTCCCCATCAGATGTAGGCACCAAAGAGGGGAAAAAAAAAAAAAACAAACCAACACAAGTAGTTATTTTTGCTTTATTACAACGACATTTTTCAGAAACAAAGGAACTCATCGCAGCATAAGTGTCTGAGCACTACTGTGATGAACTCAACACACATGATTCAACAGGATCTGTGTGTTTGGTATGGTTTTAGCTTATTGCTCATAGTGTCTGATACTAGAACTATCTGAACACTAACACAAACACTATCTGAAAAGATGGCATTTCTGATATTTTCATTCTAATGTTATACTAACCAGAAAACAAATACTGTAATATCCTATGCTGATGCTTTTACGAACTTAGTATCAGCTCTGATCATCTTGGAAACTGTAGTTAATATAAAAAAAAGACTATAGGAATGGGATATATTGCCCAAAAAGTTAATGGACTAAAGCAAGATCACAGCAGATTTTTGTTGACTTATTTTTCAAAACAACAATTTAAAGACTTCAAGCAAGATATTAGAACATGGATTGAAATTATTCATTTTGCTACTATCACTGCTCTAAAAAAAAAAAAAAAAAAAAAAAAAAAAAAAAAAAAAAAAAAACAAAAAAAAAAAAACAAAAATTTTAAA
>NDXB01010426.1:147689-164605 GCA_002631895.1 Agapornis roseicollis
CTACTATAACAAAAAAAAAAAAAAAAAAGAAAAAAAAACAAAACAAACAACAAACAAACAAACAAAACCCAACTGTGTTATAATTATTTTTATGCTGGGGAAAAAAGCTTATGTAGACAGGTAATCTTTATTTAAACTCCCAGCACTGCAACAGAGCAGGCACTTTTCACCTCAACACAGTTTGGTAAACTGTATCATAGGTTCATTGCATAACATGTGCATACAAAGGACAAGGTGTTATCTCAGCTAGGTATAAAGCAGTAAAAACCACAGTGCCATATCTCCAGTAAAATTTTACAGAGATCACTATCCTAGTATTGAGATAAGAACAGTAAAAGTTTTATACAAAGCCTATCTATGACAAGTCATTTAAGACTTGCGTCCTTTTAGTCTCCTAGAAGCATAGAGGTGTCAGGAACAGCTGATGCTTGTCCTACTTTGTTTTGTACTAACATCTTTGTATCAGGAAATAATAATGTACTTCTACACTTCTGTAACAGTTGGTAAGCACTATGCATAGGTTACTTTCTCTACAGTGCTGCTACTGTTGCAACTTGTTTCTGAAAGCGGATTCTCTGGTGTTTTTCTGTCTCTCTCATTTAATGCAGTGTTTTTGAAACACAGGCTGGGAATCAGAGAAATAGAGACAACAAAGAAAGTGAACAACACCCCCAGGCACAAGAGGCAAAAGTAAAAGCACATGCCTGGGTTAGGATGCCATGACGGAAAGTGCAATATGAGGGCAGGCAGCACAAACGAACCAAGTTGGCTGAAAGGCAGACAGGAAGCAAAACAGTTTGGGAAATGCTGCCTTATTTACAAACACTCCCACCAGGTGAGGAGATATTCATGGGCAAGGAAAGGAAAACAGCAATCTTCACTGTAATAGTAAATGACTGAGCTCTTCTGGGTTTGGCTTGAGGGTTTTTTTTTTAAATTTATCTCACATATCATAGAAGTATCTGATAAAGAATTTAAAAAAACCCACATCAATAGGTGCCATCCTTTTGCTCTGTAAAACTCTCAGTGCAGAGTCCTGAGCAGCAAGCAGGACTCCTCATGGACCAAGTCCAAAAGCACAGTGATAACACAAATGAAAACTCAGACTTTCAAAAGTCAGGGCTACTCTGCTATCAGAAACAGCAATTCAAAGTGGTGCAATTACTTAGTATCATAGCTTTCCAAGCAAACCCTCTCTAAAAGCCTTCACAATTCCTATCATACTGCACTGAATTATTCAATAAACTGCATCAAAGTTCTCAAAACATACATGCTTAAGCTTTTGGTTTTTAATAGCCTTCTAAAACTTTTCTTATATAAGTAGTTGTATGAAAAGTGTGTAGATAACCTGAACAGAATGTTAGGACATTTTTCACACTAGCAGAGGAGAACGCATAAAAGAAAGGAAAAGAAAGGTCTTCCTGCCAGCTACATCTGCATTAGAGCAACTGAAGTTGAGGGAGTCTAACCACAGACTACAGAAATTGTGTAACAGATAACCAACCTGACGAGAGCTTGCACAATGCATGTTCCTACTCTCACTTTTATATATCTGTACTTTGTTTCTAGATCTCTATTCTCAAGTTGGTTGTTTTTTGGGTTTTAGTTGTTAAGAGTAAAAGGCTATTAGGAAGCAAAATTAAAAAATACAAATAAGTTCTAAGCACAAAGTATCTCTGAAGCTCAGACAAAACAATCATAAAATCAGAACTTCTTTAACTCCTGGAAGACTCATGGAACAAACACACATATGCACGCACATACAGAGCATGATCTACCCCAACTCATCCCCAATACACATTGATTCACCACATCATTTTCTGGTGGTGTAATGCATCTTTACTAGCAAGTAACAGATGAGGAAAACATCAGCACACTACCTAAATCCCTCCACTAACCCCCTTTTTATCAGCTGCTTCAGCACCAAGATTGTTTTTCTACTTTGAAGGCTCTAGAGAAGTGCTTCTACCTGTGTTTATCACCCAGCCCTCACTTACCATTTGTCCACTTTTCCCGCAGCAGTCTAAATTTGCTTCTAGGTGGTTCCTTACACATGGAACTCTTTCTGAGCTGGTCCCCAAGGTCACTATTTTCTGGGCATTCAAATCCTTCCTGAAGGCCCACTCCTACAGTGATACCTACAAAAAATCAGTTATCTAATATCTGCTAGATATAAACTAAATGGGGATGTTCTGTATCTTAAAAACACATTAACAAAACCTCAAATTAAGATACAACATATAGCACTTGCTCACATAATATAACTATCCCCCCACATACTCCTTTTCATCTTTACTTTTGAAGCAGAAAAACAGTTACAACAGTAATAGTGCTTTCTTTACATTTTTCAATACCCAACACAGGGTGGGTACTACCAGAAACAAATAATCACAGTACTCCTCAGGAATCTGTAATTCCAGTGGAATATTAGGACTTTAAATGATTTCCAACGCAATGAGGAAAACCCACAAAGTATTTAAATGTATACAATAAGTTTAAAAGCCAATTAATAGTGAATTTTTTAAAAAAGGTTTATATGCTAAAGCTGCCCATCAAAATCCCATATCACTGCAGACTGAGATTTTTTCCCTTCTCACCTTTCTTTTTCCTTAGCTCTCCCTAATAATTTTCCTTCTAGTTTTATTTCCACATGAAACACATAAAAGGAGAGAGAAAAACCAGGTCTATTATTTCCAAATTCCTGGCACTGACATACAAGACAAAGTGATTAAATGAAATCAGTAATTTTCGTTTTCTCCCATGCATCTCTAACTGGTTATTGGTTTTACTCTTCAACTCTCAGTTGTCTCTGTTTTCAAATGTCCCAAATGTTTCTTCAGTTCTCAGAATTGTCTCCCGATTTCTTAAAAACATTCAGAGAAAAACAAGATGAAATTGTATCATCTATCAACTCCTGGAAAAGACATCAGGAAAACTGGAAGGGGAAACATCTCTCTAAAAAGAAAACTGAGGCATACAGCAACTAATACAGCATCACTTGCAAAAAGTACAAACAAGTCTGGAAAAAGAATTCTCAACCACACACTTTTACTATAGTACCTATGCTCTGCTTACAAGTGAAGAAGAAACAAACCCAGAGAAAAGCGACCAGTATGTGACATACCGCAACTAATATTTAAAAGTTTGAGATAACTCTCCATTTCTAAGTATTTCAAGTTGTAAATATTGAAATGTTACCAAAGATAAGAAAAATCTGTACTTAGAATAATCCTAACCATTGTTACATTGCATTAAGAAGTGTAATCCAACAGATTATCTTTAGTACCTGTTTTGCTGAATAGCTTATCTTTTCATTTTTTCTATACCTACTGCTTCATTTTGTTTATAAAAGAATGGACTGGTAAAGACTTTAAACACATTTCAAAAAGCAGGAAATACACAAAAGTCTTTCTACTCCAAACCTAGTGCATTTATGGATTTCACAAAACCTACAGTGTAACGCTTACTTAAGCTAACCACCAACCAATTGTACACAGAGCTCCTACAGCAGTGGCCACTATCTAATAGTGCTATGACCAGCACGACACACGGATGGTGGGCTGCAAAAACATCAGGCTTTTATCAGGCTCATTCAACACAACCCAAGACCTTTCTACCTTCTGACAGGCTGGCAGCGAAGTCTGCTCACAGACAGGCTTTCCCAGTATTTGCATAGAAGCCCAGTGCAAGGCTACTCAGGGAAATACTGCAGGCACTTCACAGAAATATTTTGACTACAGACTTCTTAGGAGGACTCCAAGAAAGGCTTTCTGGCAGAGAACCACATGAAAACATCTCGGAGGAAAGGGTGAGAGATAACCTCTGTCATGGGGATCTCGGGCAGCAGCACCGCAGCAGTGGCCAGCTCCGCCGCCAGCAGCAGCGCCCTCTCACAGATGCTGCCGCTGCGGCCCGGAGCTGGAGAGCACCGGGAGCTCCATTAGCTCAGCGCCTCCTGCGTTTTGATCACGTCTACAGGAATCAAAGGCAAGAGGAGTGAGCATTATGTACCACATGCTCTATGGCAAAAAGCAGGGTGGAAGTTCACAAATGTTTAGGGACGTACTTCAGCTCCTATCTATTTACATATGAGGTCATATGCTCAAAACAATATTGCACCTGTTAAAACTACCTGAAGGCTAGCAAATATAATTGCAGTTGCCTGTGCAACTTTAACCTGTCCAACTTGTGTAGACATGATACATTTCAATACCACAAGGACCTTTTCCTCTAGAACCTTGCTCATGCAGCATGAAGGGACAGTGTCACAGGAACAAGTGTGCAGCAAAGCAGGCTGCTGCTATACTTCTTACAAAAGTTGGAAAGTGCCAGAGAGAACAGATATCAGAAGAGAAATTCTTCATGTTACTATACCCCCTACCAATTCTTCCCTGGGCTGTTTCTTACAATCCTATTAATCAATCATATATTTTCCCCTAAGTACCAAGCATCAGTCATTTCCCCGTCTCTGCTCCTACAGTCTTGGATCCAGCACCACTGACACTACTACTTACTGAGGTGACATGTGGGACATGCATAGGCAGATTTTGGCAGCTTACACATGGAAGGTGAGCCACACAGAAGGCTGAGTACTCAACTAGAGGAAGAACTAGGAACGGCACTTTGAACACATATGTTCCACATGTCAAGTAATTTGGAGGTGGTGGGCAGCAATACTGTTTTCTGAGAGCAAACAGAGCTCATCACCATGGTCTGTCTCGTTCCCCAAGAACATGAAAACCCAGTCAGGCCAAAGCAACATTAGCCCACTACCTCATCTCTGACACAGGACAGCAGCAGATATATTGACAAAAGCATAAGTGTAAGGCAAGGATAAAGCAGAATTTCCTAGCAGGCCCTCAGCCATGTGTAGGGGAAGAAGAGTCCAATTCAGAGATGATTTTTTCACATTTAATAATCTCAAGCAGAGTATTCTTCCAAGAATATCTGATCACTTTTGGAATCCCTGTCAGATGTTAGTATCCAAAACATCTATGGCACAGAATAGCTTAACTACATGTCATGAAAGAAATTTCTCCTAGTTAGCTCTGAGGATGTGCCCTGCTTATTCCACTTCATAACCACATACTGAAATACTTCCACACCAGAGTACTTTTTGTATTTTCACTGTCTGCCTTCTCCTCATCACTCAACATTCCTATCACTCATGTCATGAAAATAAGTGGGTATTTGGGGAGCCATTGTGATTACCATAGGAAAACCTATAAGTAAATTAATAATCCTGTACTCAAAGAAGGATTAGAGTAACACACATGTTAGAACGAGGCACTGACCCACTTTTAACAATAAATAGGACTACACAGTTAATTAGTCAATGAGCATTATCTGCTCTGTGCACTGAACAAGGCTGGGGTCCAGCAAAGAAGGTGGCATCCACAGCCATATAAATGAAGACTAACAAATAATTTTGCATTAGGGAAAACAGTCCGTGAGACTGTACAGGCAGGCAATTTTTTGGCAATGCCTAATTTCATGTTCTTAACCTCAGAAAGTTGTTATTTAATGTGTATTATTTCCTACATCCATAGAAATAAAATTTTCAGTCCATTCACATAGAAATCATACTGTTAATACCTTGGATCATCAGGAAAGTAAGGATTTTAGATATTAGCTTGCCAGTACCTCTACAGAGGCAGTCCAGATTTTGAATTCATTTCTCAAAAGCAAGGAAGCTTAGAAGAGAGACTGAGCCTACCCTGTAGCTCTTCAACTTAATTTTTCTCTCCTTCCTTTCCTCACTCTTCCTTGCTCATTAGTTCCTTCCTGTAATAACTTCTACCAGTCCAAGCTTTAGACTCCTATAACTTCATGGGAGGTGATTTTCCCAGCAGGTTATCACTGATAACACCAAAGTGAGTTTATCTATTCCTGGTGCCCTTGCTCCTCGTAATAGGTGCAACTGCAGAGAGCTCTGTAGTTTTAAACCTCCGACACATTCAATAGAAGCCAGTTTTTCTAATAACTTCACATTTCCACAGTACCAACCTTTAAGCACACACAAATTCTGAGGGATTTTTTTAGACTTAGGGCTTGGGAGAATTTTGGAACTTTCTTACAAGAACAACCTTCATCTAGGAGCTTTTACCTCCAAGCCAAATTATACACCCTCTCCCCAAGCATGAATCCCCTAGCTTAATGGATTTTAGTGAGTTCCCTTCATATAGAGGAAAACTGTATTTTGTGCCTAATTCAGTCCAAAGTTAAAACTAACAAGACCAACTTAAAGGTGCTGGATCTAAGATACTTCTACCTGTAAAAAAATAAAAAGGGCAAGAGAGGCTTCAGCTTGAACTGAGGCTTGACAAAATCATCAAAATTTGAAAATAGCATCTTTTAATAGAAAGTATTAAGCAATTTTATACTACAGGCTCCTCTTGGAAGGGTACACATGATAGTGCTGGGTTAATGTAAGACACTGACAGTCTACCCACTAGCGAGATAATAATCCTCAGTAGCACAAGCTCCCCACACCTGGCAAAACAGCAGTTGCAGGTTCCTGAGACACTTATAAAGCACTAAAACCGACACACAGGCTGCTCAGCATGACTGCATGTTAATTTCAGAAAAAACACTGCTGTGACCGTTTAGTAGTTGAGTCATTTCATGTAAACAAACACCAGATTTATGACAGCAATCAATAATGCAACCAAGCTTGATATACCCATTAAAAATGGCATGACTTTTTCTGAAGGAGCATCTTTCCCTAGCTGCAAAGTGCTGCTTTACCTACAAAGCGAATGGTTATTCAAATCAGTTTACTGCAACATCTAACTATTGGGCCACACATTAGGAAGATATGTAACCAGCCAGTAACAGCAATGCCACTTTGCATGGCATATGGGCTACCTGAACTCACCATCTGAGAAGGGGATGTCTATGAAGGCTCAAGAAGCCTTGGAAAGCAACGCTTTGAAGCAATTCCTGCTCACAGCAGCAGGCAATGTAGACATACATAGCTTGTTATAAGATGATTTTATATATTTTTAATGCAATATTTCAGTGGAAACACTGAAAACTTCTAAGATCTGAAACTCAGCAGAGATTACTAGGAAGAGCCCATCCAAAGGTACTACCTCCGAAAGCACAGCCTCACTGCAACCGCCCTCCTACCAGCCCCACTTCAGGCACGGAGGTCCGGCCAACCTGCAGCAGCCCCGGTCTCCCCACAGCCGGCCGGAGGGAGCCCCTTCCCGCACACACCTGCCCACTCTGTCCCGTCAGGACCGGCCGGGTCCCCGCTACGTGCCTCCGGCACAGCCCCGTCCCGCCCGCTCGGGACAGGCTACCACGGCGCCCAATACCGGCAACCGGGGGCAAGGCGGAGGGGCGGGCGACCAAGGGACCACCACCGCCACCATGGCTGTTGTTATTTGTTTCCGGTAGCACCACAGCGTGTCGGGGAGCAGGAACAACGCGCCGCCGCCCGCCCCCCGCCGCCCCGCTCCCGGCAGCGCCCCCGCCCCACCCCACCCCACCGCCGGGCCGCCCCGCCGCACTCACTCGCCAGCCGCGGGCCATCCAGCCCCCCGCCGCCGCCGCCTCCCGCCCCCAGCTCGGCTTTCTTAGGCCCCACCACCACCGCCGCCGCTGCCGGGCCCGAGCTGGCCCCGTGCGGCGGGTACCCAGGCCCGGCGGCGGCGGCCGAGGGGATGCCGAGTGGGAGCCCGCCGAGGGGGGCGGCGGGCCCGGGACCGGCGGGGGCGGCACCCGGCTCTTCATGCAGGAACTGGCACTCCTCTCCGTAGAAGCAGGTCTTGTCCTTGGCGTAGTAACGGCAGAACTTCAGCTTCACGGCGCCGCCGCCGCCGCCACAGCCGGCCCCCGCCCCGCCGGCCGCCGGACCCGCCACGCCGACCCCCGCCGCCGGAGGCGGTGGCCCCACCACCGGCGACGGCGACGAGCAGGGCAGGCCGCTGCTGTTCATGGCAACCGCCCCGCCGCCGCCGCCGGGGTCGGCACCATGGGGAAGGAGGGCGGCCGGGAGGGGGCGGGGAGGGGGAAGGGGCGCGGGAACCGCCGTCACCCCGGGCTCCGACTGCGGAAGGGGGAGGAGGGGGCGACTCCGCGCCTCTTAAAGGGGCCGCGCGGCCCGCGGCGGGGGCGGCGGCGCCTCCTCAGTGGTCCCGGCGCTCGGGGTTGTTTATGCCATTTTCCTCTTCCTGAGCGGCCTCCCGGGCGCGCCTGCGCCGGCGCGGGGCATGATGGGTAGTGTCGCCGGTCCGGGACCGAGCCGCTGAGTGCTGCGGGCGGAAGAGTGGCGGGCAGGGGTTGTGGAGGTGCGGGCGGCTGAGCACGGTGCGAGGCGGACTGCCTGTGCAGCCGTGCTGGTCGGTTTCTAGCGGTCGGGCGTTACCCGTCCCGCGCAGCGCTAGCCAGCCCTCCGGTAACGCCCGTGCTGAAGGGGCAAACGGCTGGCGCGCCTGACCACCGGCCTCCGCTCGAGCTCGAGCTGGGGGGGCTGTTGTTGCTCGGCTCCCGCGAGGCCTGCCGCGCTAATGCTGCCGTTCCCCTCGCGGGCAGAGGGCAGCGTACTGGTGATGCGGCAGGATCCCGACCGATGTCCCCCTCAAAAGCCATGTATCTCTTTCCTGCTGTAGGCACCCAGCAGCACGCCTGCTTTTGCCTGCCGGCTGGGATAACGAAAAGGCGGCCTTGTGGGATTCGCTCTCTCCTGGAGTCGAATCGGCGGGCGGGCGGTTTTCAGTGGGACTTTTGAACTGTTTTCCTCTGAGAGTGGAGAATTATGTGATGTGAATTTTCAGTAACTCCCTTGCAAAGCTACTGAAGATGTTTCATTTTTCCTCAGTCGAATTGTTGGCATAGCTCGTGCAGCTGAAGTGATGTATATATAGACAAAAAAGCAGCATATGTTAAAGTGCACTTGACATTATTTTGGTAAGAAAAACATTTGCTGTAGAATTAAGATTACTTTTTTGTCTGTCATAGTCTTCTCTCTTAGTGAAAGTGAAAAGAAAATCAGGGCCTGCTTCCAGGATGCTTTGACAGTTTGTATAAAGAGAAATTGGAAAAAAAAAAAAAGAGTGAGCTTTTAAATGTCACATTGGAACAAATTGAAGTCTTTCTTCCTCAGACAAAGTCTTCAGAGACTTCAAGAAGTAAGTGGGCCTGAAGCTGAAATCTTAAGATCGGCATTTGTGCAGCCAGAATAGTGGCCTCTCCAAGCTTAGGAACAGGGTGGAGGGGGGGAAAGGTGCGAGCTCTGGAAAAAAAGGCCGGACAGAAAGCTAGAATAGGATAAGCCTACAAGAGCCAGAGCTCCAGTTCCAGCCTAGTATCCCAGGAAAACAAGATGAGAGTGTCATCTTTCTGTCATTCTCCAGCAATCATTTTATGCCTTTCAACTGTATGGCAAAAAGTTCACAGCTTCTGTGTTCCTGCAAGTTTAGAAAAGCAAGCAAAAGGGTGGAAAAGTCCTGTTGGGTTTTCCATTAAAATCTCTGGGTAGGAGCTCAAACAAACCACAGTGGATTCCACAGTCTTCATAAACTCCTCAGCCATGGGAAATGTCCCACCTTGTGCCTGCTCTGACCATCAAAGTCGATTTGCATCAGTATACTGCCTCTGATAGACAGTCCTAGCTGCTTTAGCTGAGGTACCCACCGTGCTACTTGGTTGCGTATCACTGAGACCCCTGACATCAGCATTATGCCTCTGAGGAGTGAAACCAAGGGCTTCCTCACTCTGTGCACAGCTGCACACCAGTGAACACCGGTAGCACTTCCCACAGCTGCTGCAGTGGAGAAAGGGAGAGCATTGTTTTCTCTCCCTTTATCCTGCTCATCCGTGCCCTGGGAAGACGCCAGCATAGTGCAACTGGAGCCTTTGGGGTGCATGGGTGCAAATAGGGGAATGGGAGGTAGAAGACGTGTTGAGGTAATGCCAGGTGTAGGGGAAGAGAAGAACCCCATATCACCTGCTGAAGTCCGATAATGAGCAGTCTATCTCCCCTTATTCCGTGTATCATGTCCTCTGGAAAAATATCCCTTCCCTTCAGAAGGGTCAGACTGTGTAGACAAAATACGTGTGCGTGTGAAAAGGTTGGAAGGGGCTGCAGAAGGATGTTTGAGAAGAAATACCTCAGCTTTCACCCAGAGCTTTCCCAAGCTTTGTGGATCTTTTTATCCAGAGCTTTAGTACTATGGATTTAATGGTATCAAGTTATCTTACAAGAGATTTCTTGATACACTTAGGGTAATACCTTTTCTGGGTAAACTGGTTGAACGTGAAATGAATTCTTCCAAGCAAAGACTTCAGTTGTGTAGCCACTCCCATTGCTGAAGTGTATTTTAACCTGAGTGTTCAACCTTGTGAATCTGCTTTTCCCAGAGCTCTTTTGCTGATCTATGCATATGTCTAATATTACATATACGCAGTGAGGTTAGGAACAAGGACACAAAAAGGCTTGTGTATACAAGACCCACATTTTCTCTGTCTGCATGCTGTAGCTTGGGTTGAAAACATTCCCACTGGATGCAGGCAGAGGTAAGATATCAGACTAGGCAATACCATGTGATCCTGCCAGCCAGAGTGCCCGGGTAGCAGTGAGATGCGTGATACCATCCTAAGGGTGTCTGGATGTAAGTGCTGTACCTGATCCAAGCATCAAACTGGTTTGGAAGTGTTCCTCATCTTTTCTATGTTCTCTTGGCCAGCAAAGCAGCGTCAATAATGGGACAGAATTTGTATAAGCTCTGACAGAAAGGCAGAATTAAACATTATGAGATGAAAAATAAAGGAAAAAAAGGGAAGTAGGATCTTTGGGAAGGAAATCCCTGCCAACAGCTGTTTTCTCCAGCCAAATCAGGTTGCAACTGCCAAATAGCTCTTCCCTAACATTCAAATCAGTGTTGAGAAGGCCACGTCTGCTATTAAGAGTGATAATTTTTGTGTTGACCCAAAATTAACATGTTTAGTAAATTATGTGGAAACAGATTCTGAAGTGCAGGCTGCCATCAGATAATGCAAATGAGTAATACTCCTTTCTGAGGGATAGGGTTATTGTAGCTGTGATTTTAATTTTTTTTAAGGCATACGCAAGACAAGTTTTGTAGGTAGGAATCTTGTTAAACCAAGTAGTTGAAAAAAGTAATGCCTAAACACTTTTTTCAACAGTACCAGTTGGTCTATTAAAAGATACTATCTCTACTTACAAAACTGGCCTTGCTTAATATTATTGAAATGGATCAAAGGAAATGCTTCTAAAAAAAGTTTTCAAATAATCTGAACTTAACCTTTAAAGTCTATCATTATAGCATCTCATTAAGAAAAAAAAGTTAGCAAGATTTACAAAATACAAGCATGATCAGAGTCCACAGTAATATTAGACAAGAATTTAGCATTTGCTCATTTATTTTTTTGAAGGAAGAGTAATAGAGCCTGATAGCTCAGGATATACACCAACTGCTGTCTGGAGTCTGAGGGAAATTGCCACTCTTTGAGGAAATGATTCCACAAAATTAAGGGGCTTTTCGATCTTCCTTTGAAATGTTTGAGAATTACTAATATGGCAGTCAGGATATTGGCTTGAATAAGCAGGACCAACTTGCTGTGGCATTACCCATGTGTCCCTAACTAGGCGGTTGTCTTTACTAACAGTGTCTGGAAGAAACTGAATGTTGCTCCTAACTCAACTCCCATTCACATGCAAAAAGAAATTCATTCCCACTCAGTGAAGTCTTGAATTCAAATCAAGTAACAAATCAGGAGCTGACCCTGAAGTGCTCCTGCTAACACCTACATTCAAAATGTATGCTAACACCTACATTAGTGATGTGTAAGGCAGAGGTCTAGCCCTGAGCTAGAGTTCATATTATTACAAGCACTAAGATATAAGTCTAGTTTAACTGTGCTACTAATCCAGTCATACATTTTAGCTAGAGAGTTTCTTGCCATGTGGCTACTCCCACTGGAGCTGACTTTATCTAACTGGTACAGTGAAGACCAAACATAGTGTGGCATAATTTGGATAAAATACTTGGTAGCAGAAAGCACTCTTTCATGGTGAAAAAAAAACAACCCAGCCTACTCACTTAGAAGAGTGCTTTATGTGTGTATGACACATTTGTTTAACCCTCTCTACCCTCAGTCCAGCACCTCTGGGAATAAGCCAGTATGCCAGATTTTATAAATTTATTTTGCTTTCATCCAATAGATATGAACTGTCCTAGCTGATAGCATCTTTCACAGAAGCTTATAAGCCAAAAACATGACGTATGCATTGAGACTTCTGATACCAGATCAGCTGAATCACCAGCAACAGTCTTGTGATTAAGAAAGTTAGTGTTAGTTTCATCTTGTCTCAAGCACAAAAAAGGTGTAAGATCTTCAATGGCATCCCAGCAGATTCCAGTGCTGAATGTGTGAAGTGGAAGAGAAAACAAAGCACTTTACTTACTTGTCAATTTTAAACCAAAGGAGACTCATTTATTATGTATGTAAGTGTTCGGACAGGTCATTGCCATGCCACCCAACTGCCCATGAGCAGTAAGTAGCTGGGATAGATGTCTAGTAGTTTCAGAACGGAAGCACAAACTCTCTACTCCCTGGTTTCTGAGGGCAAAATCTGTATGTAGGTATGGTGTTGAAAGGGATACAAGAAAAACATGGACTTACTGGAGTGAGTCCAGTGAAGAGCCATGAAGAAGTTAAGGGATTGGGGTAGCTGACACGCGAGAAGGGGGTGAAAGGGCTGGGGCTATTTATCCTGGAGAAGAGAGTCTTGGATCTTACCAATATGTATAAATATCTGTGGGGGACCTAGACTCCTTTCTGTGCTACCTGGTGACAGGACCAGAGGCAATGGGCACAAGGACATTCCCCTTGAATGTCAGGCAACACATTTTTACTGCGAAGGTGGTTGAGTGCTGAATAATTGCCTGGAGAAGTTGTGGACTTTCCATCCATGGAGATATTTAAAATCTTACTGGATGTGCTCTGGGGCAACCTGTGCTAGCTGATCATGCTTTCAACGTGGGACTGGACTAAGTGTTTGCCAGAGGTGTTTTCCAACCTATCCATGCTGGGACTGAGTACCAGTGAGGGCTGTGGAAAACAAAAAGGCCTGTGGAAAACAAAAAACCTGTCAGCTAGGAAATCTTGTTGCCAACATGATATTTCCCTGCTTGCAATGATTTCTGTAGGGCCTGTGGAATCCTATACTTCCTTTCCCAGTTTTTGAATCCTTGCAAATAATTTCAGCTCTTTCCTTTGAACTGCATCACATACAAACTTGTCTCCAGCACCATAGTACAATGCTATTGCCCCAGTCTTCTAGGGCAGTCTTGTGAGGGATCGTCTGCTTGTCCTTGCTAACAGTGGTGGTCTCAATGCCATTTCCTCCATTGTCCCTGAAATTACCTATGAGACATTTTTTTGTGGCTTCTTTTACCTATGATATGTCTGTCTGTTTCTAGTCCATCTACATTTTTATTTAATCTACCCTAATTCAAAAGAAGCTATTTACCAGGTATCAGTAAAAAATAAAAATATATAGGTATCACCTCTGACAGGTTTCTGAGAACACCTTACTGGTGCTGAATTTACTTTTTAGGGATTCTTTTTATCCAGGTTCTGTACGATTGCAGAATGCATGCTTAGTCCCTAGCAAGTAAAACTGTAACTGATTGAATAATGTAATAAAATATACTTTTAGGTATAAACTGTAACAGTTGAATGAATAATAAAAATACCCCAGCATATCCTGTGGGATCATGGGGCAGATGTTCCAGCTTATCCCTTAAAACTGGATCAGCTTTCTGCATGGGGCTGTGGAAGCTGGAGAGACCCTCCTGCTCCTCTGTGATTGTCCTGTCCCAATACAAACAAGAGGTCTCACTGGGGTGAGCAACTTCATCCAGGGTCAGGATGGTTCTACCCTTTACACACCAATGACTGGGAGACAATGATGAGCCAGGTCCTGGGATGCTACACTCCAAGGAAGGCAGCAAGTGGGTACGGGCTAAGGGCAGAGGGGCTGTGTCCCCGGAGGCTCATGTCTGAGTGTGAGTCTGGAGACCTTTATTTTTATCCCCTTGACAAATCATTTGCAAAATGACATCAGAGCAGCTGTAGCTCAGTATAAACCTCCTGTGGTCAGTGCTAGTTCCCTTTTCCCCTGGCATAAACACAGCCCCATGCCAAAAACCTGCTCCTGATCCATTGGTTCATGGAGGTGACCGCAGCAAGTCCTCTGTCACCAGCAGACCAAGTACTCACCCAGCACAGGAAACCTCCCTCAGCCCACAGTGACAGATATGGCACGGTGTTCCCATGGAATCACACAAACTTTGGATTGTTTTTCTTAAGCTCTTTAGCTTGGCAATGACACTTGTTCTCCCCCTCATCAATACTCATATAAATTATGCAGACTGCCGGTGCATGAAAGCAGAAACTATAACTGCTTCAAAAATAAGAATTGAGGTGAGACAGCAAAAAATCAGCTGCATTAAATTTACCCAAGAAAATAGGCTTGTGTAGAAGTGTGAGAGAAGGGGTGAGGATTCAAATCCAGCTAGGATTTCAAGGATCAGATGTGTAGAAGTGTGAGAGAAGAGATGGACAAGGACTGAGGAGCTGGAGTGGAGGCATCTGTTTGGCTTGGCATTGGCATTCTCTGACAGAAGGAAGATGCTCCCCAACTTTCAGAGGGGCCCCTCTTCTCCTTGTACCACAGTGTTTCCTTCAGGCTGAGGTCTCGCGACCTTGACTTTAAAGAAGTGGTTTCACTGTGGGCAGTGACGTGCACCCTGAAGACAACCACCTGCACGACTCGGTTTCACTCACTGGGGGGACTGCAGGGCATCACCAGCCATGGCAGCAGGCTGGCCCCGTGGCCACCCCAATGGAAGCCCATTTCAGCTAGCAGGTACAGTCTCCTCATGCTCCTCCTTGGACCCTTTCCTCTCCATTTCCCAGTCTCTCACTGCATCACTTCACACCTTTCCTTTCTCTCACATTTGACTTCTTATCGATTCATTGTCTCTTGCCTCTTTTCTTTTCTGGCCCACCTTTCTCCTCTCTTCTGGACATGCTCTTCTCCCTCCTATGACCCTAATTTCTCCCAGTCCAGCCTGGCTTTTGCTCTCACTGCATCTGACACATTTCTTGCTCAAGTATTTAAGAGCATTAAATAAGAGTATTAAAATATTTAAGAATACTGATTTTTTTTTTGTTTGTTTTCTTCTTCCTGGTGTAAATGTGTTCCTGGTGTTAATGCTAGCTTGGCCTGATCACATTAAGTAATATATCTGCAGTCTCCCAGGTAAATAATCTGCTAATCAGATACCTCGGTAGAGTGGAATATGATGCATCTGTATCTTAACAGGTTTTGTTGTTGTTATTCAATGACCTAAATAAAAGACAGCATGACATTAATATCTGAAAGTGCCTTTAATATTTTTTATTTTTTTTTTTCCTGGTTAGAGGGAAGAGTTTGGGAATTTAAAGCTTGATTTCCTCTACCAAAAATATTCCCAATAATTAGTTGTTAAGAGAAAATGGAATAGTGTTTGTTTCCATCTCAAATGCCTGAAACTATTCTTCTCTAACTGTAAAATGAATGTCTTGTTCCTATCAAACATGATCTTGCTGATTCAAAATCCAGGACTGAAAAAAAAAGAGTGTTTCTTTTTCCTGATTGATGCAGTTCTGATGCATGCCTGGGAAAGTTATTTAACTAACTGAGGTCCATTTTCAGCGCTGTATACAAGGATAATAATACTTACTTCAAAGAGCAATTGTTAGATATTATTCATTCATGGTTGAAAGTCTAAGTTAAGCTATTTGAAGAGAAGGTGGAGTAGAAATGAAAATGAGTATTCTATGATCTCATGCTTTGCATGACTGATGATACTACTACTAAGCAAACCCTGTCAAAGAGGGGGTTTTGTGTTTTCTTCTTGACTGAGCTTTGCTAGTCTTGCAGGCTGCATACCAAAGTAAATAAAAAATATTAGCATTTGGGATGTGATGGTGTCCTAAGGCCCCTGTAAGGGATAGACCTTGGCAGGGCTAAGAGACAGTTCTGGAAAGACAGCAAAAGGTGTGAGAGCCCCAAAGGTGTGATTATTCTCCTGGACAACTGATGTTCTTTCTGTTGAGGTGTCATTTAGTCAAGGCAAAGTATATAACAAGGTGGTGTTACTTCTTGTAAGGCTAGCTGTTATAGGAAGAAGCAGCAAATTTTTTGGACATAAAAACCAGCTAGGGTTTGAAGGATCAGATGTGTAGCTGACAGCTGAGAACTGCTAACTCCATACATCTCTCTATAGCAGATCACTCCTTAAAAGAAACGTTGATGTCAATATCATAAGCATTCAATTAATTATACGTAATTTCTTATATATGCATGTGTTCCTGTTAAGAATCTATAGGTTGTCTAGAGATAAAACCTTGTATGATCCTGCCCCTCTACTCTGCTCTCATGAGACCTCACCTGGAGCATTGTGTGCAGTTCTGGTGTCCTCAGCATAAAAAGGACATGGAGCTGTTGGAACAAGTCCAGAGGAGGGCCACGAGGATGATCAGGGGACTGGAGCATCTCCCATATGAAGACAGGCTGAGAGAGTTGGGGCTGTTCCAACTGCATGGAGACCTCATAGCAGCCTTCCAGTATCTGAAGGGAGCTTATAGGGATGCTGGGGAGGGACTCTTCATTAGGGACTGTAGTGACAGGACAAGGGGTAATGGGTTCAAACTTAAACAAGGGAGGTTTAGATTGGATATAAGGAAGGAATTCTTTCCTGTTAGGGTGGTGAGATGCTGGAATGGGTTGCCGAGGGAGGTTGTGAGTGCTTCATCCCTGGCAGTGTTCAAGGCTAGGTTGGATGAAGCCTTGGGTGACATGGTTTAGTGTGAGGTGTCCCTGCTTATGGCAG